>PVLD010004393.1:0-125900 GCA_004027595.1 Dinomys branickii
TATTAACAGAAGTGAAGATAACTTTATATTATACAGCATCCAGTGCAAATTCCCTACTATCTTCTCTATAATTTGGTATTTCCTTTAATGTTTTTGTGTTAACTAATGTGAAGATAACTATGTAATACAACATCCAGTGCTAATTCCCTACTATATTCTGTATAAGTTTGTATTTTCTGTATTGTTTATGGCTTTTCTGTTCATATGTCTCCATTCTTTTGTCTTTAAAATAAAATTAAAAAATAAATAAATAGATAAAATTATTCTCCCCTGCAACAGGACAGACTGTTTTCTCTTGACCTTTAAAATACCTTAATGGGTACATTGTTTTGTTTGTTCTGCTCTGGTTTAGGGCAATGTGACATTTGCATTATCTCTGGGCCTCTGCTTCATTGTGTTGCTGTAAATTATTGCCTGTCCTGAACACAGACACAGCCCAGCTAAGCAGGACCCTGCTATGTGGTGGTACATGTGTGAGTGTATGCATGGGGGCCATTGATGGATGCTCAGTGATCTCAAGTGGCCCAACTGCCCCCTCTCCTGGGACCCCATTCATCTAAGGTGCTCCTGCTGGCTTTGGCACTGATGAGACAAAACTGGAAGGGATGTTTGGGTTCATTCCCTTTGACTCTGCGTCCATCTGGGTCCAGGGTCTGCTCGAGGGTGAGCTTGAGGTGATGTTTCCCTTCTGCTCCTATTAGGAAGGCAGCACTCAGTTCGAGGAGTACAGACTGGGAGCTGTCACTCAGCCCTGGTCCCGTTCTCAGGGGTTTAGGGTGGGTCTCCCTGCCCCTGGGAATGGATCGGCCTTGAGTCCTTCTCTACCAGGGTGACTTTTGAAAGCTGAGTTTTTCTTTAAGAAATGAGCAGTGTGGAACTGTCCTACAGAGAAAGAACCAGGAAAGGGATCATGAGTATAATAACACAGGCAAAAACATTACAAAACTCACCCAGTTGAGTTGCATCCTGACTTAACTAATGTTTTCGGCAAAGTAGCTTTCTCTTGCAGAAACTAACTGTGGTCTGTTCTCATTGCGAAACACAGCCAGAGAGGAAAGGACAGGGCGAGTGAAAAGCACAGGCCCCCGCCCCGCCCAGCAGGCCTCCGCACTCTGCAGCTCTCACTCTGGGCGGCATGCTGTTGCACAGAAGGCTGCAGTGAGAACACTATTTCCTGTGCCTAGCACCGTGGCTTCCCGGGGAAGCTCTCAGTGGTAGCTCACAGCCCCTGCAGCACACAGGCCATGGGTTCGCCACCACTGGGGGTCTTAGTCTCTTTGGGCGGCTATAACAAAATACTATAGACTAAGTGGCTAATAAACTAATGTTCTTCCTTCCTTTTCTTTTTTCTTTTTGTGGTACTGGAGACCCAGAGACTTCATATTGAGCTACAATTCCAGCATACATGTATACATATGTATATTTTATATATATATATATATATATATATATATATATGTATATATATATATATATATATTTTTTTTTTTTAGACAAGGTCTTGCTAAGCTGCCCAGTTTGGGCTCAAACTTTTGATCTTTCTGCCTCAGCCTCCCAAAATACTAAGGTTATAGACATGCACTACCATGCCTGGCAGCTAAGTAGCTTATAAACAACAGAAACTTACTGCTTACAGTTCTGGAGGCTGGGAAGTCCAAAATTCAGCTGCCAGCAGGTTTGGGGTCTGATGAGAACCTGCTTCCTGGTTTTTAGACAGCACATTGCAGCTGGGTCCCTACCTGGTGGAAGAGGCCTGAGGCTCTGTGAGGGACTCCTTGATGAAGCCACTGATACCATCATGAAGGCTTCTCCCTCTTGGGTGATCACCACCCAAAGGCCATGCTTCCTAATACCAGTGCCACAGAGATGAAGGTTTCAACCTTGGATGACACAGACATTGAAACCATAGATAATGCCTGACTTTCTTACACTTTTTAGAGAATCCAGCTGCCCTTTGTGTGGAACACACACTAGTATCTTGGAAAGCACAGGTGGCGTTATACAGATGCTACCTGGGCAGTGCCTCGGGGCCAGCAGTCCGAGCACCAGCTGGGGCTGAGCTGGGACAGGCACATTTGCCTCCTGCTCCGCCAGCTTCCAGGACCTTCCTGCTAACCAGACAGGTGGTGATTGGAGGTTGCCCTTCAGCATTTGAGTCTAACTCATTCCCTGAAACACACCTCATACTGTGCTGGGATACTGCACCTAGGACAGGTCCCTAGGTACCTAGGACAAGTTCCCCGACTCTAGAAAGAAGTGACAGTCAGATAAGAATATAGACAGAGAGGGAGACAGACAGACAGACAGACACACAGATACGCGCCCACTTTCAGGAGACACAAGAGCTGCTGACAACTACCCCAGGGCTGCAGTGGGGGTGAGGCACTGGATCTATCTGAGCAACTGGGGGGGGGTTCTGCGAGGAGGGGTGCAGGCACAGAGTGGGGGCAGTGCAGGAAACAGGTGAGTCCGGGAGGGGTTGGCAGCGTGCTGCTCGGGCTTTCCGCCGGGTAGCTGGTGGAGGAGCACAGATGGCATTTTCAAAGTCAACTCTGAGTCATTCGCTGAAATTACAGAAATTCAGGGAGAAGGTTCTGGACGCCCTCCAGCAAGTTATTTGATCTTCTGGTCTCACAATAACCATTTGGTGTTGCGCTAGTAAGTGCAAGTTCTCTGCACAATTGTGTCGCACAGGAAAAATTGCAGAATCATTTTTAAATAAAGAAAACAGTTCACTTGCCTCAGCCTATAAACCGTAGGACTCACTTTGTTCCAAGTGGGTTTTCTTCGGGTGCTGCCCCGTGCTGTGGATCCCTCTCTCCCATCCTCTCAAATGACTGAGGAGAGGCACATAAACCTCAGCTTTGGAATGTGCTAGTGTTTGCTATGGAAACTATAATTTCTGTTCAGTTAATTTTCTTGTTGCCTTGACAGCTGGTTGGATTTTTTTTTTAAGCTTTTATTTTTTCTCAAGATGAGCTGCTTCCTTTGGTTTAGCTCAGATGTATAGACATATTTTATTCAGAGTTTCTCGTGTGAGCATCTATGAAGGCATTCTTTTCCTAGAGTCTTGAGAAGGTTGAGTGGGGTAGAAAACATACATAGCTGTAGCTTGCCTGAGTAGCCAGAGAAAGGGAGACCGGTGGTGATTTTTTGTGTTAGCTGTCAAATGTGGTAAAAATAATTTGGACTCATTTTTACAAAATGCTGTGAATGTTTGGAAGTGTGGCTTCTGCTGTCGCTGACAGCTGTGTAGAAACATGTCCCTGTGCCAGGGACATACACCTGCCCCATGCCCACCCACACAGCTCTGGCCAGTGGCCGCCTGGCTGGCTCTCACCCTGCTAGCCCGGTCCTGTCTCTGGCCTTCACCATTCTCCGGTCCGGAGCCTGCCTATCAGATCTTCACATTGTCCCCTCCCTCGCTGCATTTAGGGTCTGCTTCAAAGCCACTGCTGCAAAGACTTCTTGGAGCTTCCTGTCCACCTGGACAGCCCTCTCTGGCAGTTGGTGGGCGGGGTCCATGTCTGGGAAGCTGTTCAGGACCCTGTAGGAAACCCTCTGTCCCAAGCCCTGCCCACAGCTAGCGTGGTGGGGTGTCGCTCTTCATTCTGAACTCATAGCCAGAGAGCACCAGCTAGATGCAGGAACCCGCTCTCAGAGAACACAGAGAACAGGACTAAGAAGTGAGGAACAGGAGAAACGGGTGATAATGGAGTGGGAGAAATACACCAAAACCAATAGAAGTTGAGGAGCAAGAAGCCATCATAGAAACAGGAGAAATACTGCCAGGGACTTAGAGGAGTGGAGGGCCCCTATCCAGCTCAGAGGCAGCCTAGACTGGGCGGGGACAGCAGGCCGCTGGAGGGTGTGGGTGGCGTTGGAGGTAGTTACACAGCAAAACCAGTTAAGGGAGACAGCAGTGGCCACCACAGACCCCGCACTGTACAACACGGAAATGTTCTTAGTGTATTCAGCTGTGATCAGTATTTACCTAATTACAGTAATGTAAACTCTGACTGTCGTGTTAATAAAAGTGGAAGTAGCCATATTTAGAGAATAGGGAAGAGAAGCCTTTGTGTATCTGCACATTATGGATGTGTGTAGGGGTGCACGTGAAACCTAAATTTTTAACTACCATACTAGGATACCAACATATAATGCCTAAAACTACTCAGATTAGCGCATACTGGTTGCAAACATCTCCAGCATTTATTTATTTATTTATTAGTCAGGGTCTCACAGTGTAATTTAGGCTGGCCTTAAACTCATTTATGTAGCCTAGGCTGGCCTCAAACTCACATCGATCTTCCAGCCTCAGCCTTCCAAGTGCTGGGATCACAGGCCTGTGTCACCACACCCAGCTTTATTTTGTATTTAAGGGACAGTGTCTCACTTAGTCACTGAGTTGTGCTCCTCCTGCCTTGGCCTCCCAGAGTGCTAGGATTACAGACATGTGCCGCTATACCCAACTAGGAGCTATTTGTTTTTCAGAGTAAGTTTTTTTTTTTTTTTTTAGCTTCGTCTGACTTTTAAAATCTATGAATATGTTATATTGCTAAAACTAAAGTTATCCATTAAAATATGTTTTAATCAGCCCTTCTTGTGAGCACCTATCACTGACGCACTTGATGCACAGTGGATTAACAGGAAAATTTGTCCAGCTTGTGGCCGCTGACCTCATGTGGCAGGCTCATTTAGTTAACCAAGTCCATTTTCACGTGCACACGGAGTACTTATCTCAGGCTCACCTGTGGGAAGTCATGCTCCAGATGCCGTTTCCCTCTGTACCATGGAGACAGAGCGCACACTGGCTCATGGCTGTTGAGGCTGTGGGGCTTATTAAAAATGGCATAGATGTAGCTGATATTAAATTGAGCTTTTTTTATTACTTGAGACTTAATAATGTACATTTGCTTGTACATAATCTTCAGCAAATATTTACCTTCCTGAACTGGAAGTTTTACAGTTTATAACTTGCCATGTCAGTTTTTAACTTGCCAGAAATAAAGCATTCTTTCTTCTGCTTCCAGAGGACCTCTGTTTAAAATTGTCTTTTAAAATAAATGACACCTTCTCCTATCTGGGGAACATTCAGCATTTCCACCCTCTGATTTGGAGCTCAGCCTTTTCAGTCCTCACAGCCTTAGTCTGTATTTACTGATGTGTTTATTCTGGATACAGTGTATATTTTTATTCCTCTAGTGGCATCATGGAGGGTGAATGGATGAATGGGTGGCTGGAGATAGGTGGATGGATAGATAGGCAGGCAGGTGGATGGACTCCATAGCAGTAAGGATGTGTGAAAGCACAGTTTCAGCTGGGAATATAGCTCAGTGGAACAGCACCTGCCTGACAAGCACAAGGTCTTCAGTTCAATTATTAGTATTAGTCTCTGGCCCAGACATCTTGAATTTGAATACTGACTCTGCCACTTACTGTTTGAAACAAGGTTCTTAACCTCTGTTTCATCATCTTTGGATCTGTCAACCCATTCAGTACCTAGTCCAGTTCCTTCTAGCATGATTTCTTGTTTTACTGAGGTTACAAACTTTTCATTTCCAGAATCCCTTGCAGCTAACATATAAATTAATCAAATGCATTCCCACAGACCTTTGAATTCAACCTAGGGAAAAGAGATGGTCAGGGGAATCTTCATTTTTAGCTGGAATGTGTGACAGCACAGTGTGTGGCACTGGAACTGGCCACGTATTAAGAGCCTGTCAATTCAGCAGGTGCCTCCTGACTGGACTGTAGTGGCCACTGCAGTAGTTGAAGCTTCTGAATTATTTAGGTGCCTCACAGTGATGGAGGTAACAGCCCCTTTGTCAAATTCTACTGAATGGTCTAACAGTAATTCCTAGAAGCTCAGCCTAGAGTCTGTTTCTAAAGCTTCTGCAACAGTGATGTCAACTGTGTTACCTCTGACTGTGTCTTCCCACTGGAAGTGCCTACTGTGATTTATGCTGTTTGCAATAAAACACCCACAATGGCCAGCTTGCACTGTAGTTTTTGTGAGATTTGTATTGGTTAGCTTCATGGTACTATAGTGAAATACAGTGCTTAAGGCAGTCCACTTAGAAAGAGGGTTTTTCTGGCTCACAGGTCTGGAGGGTCCAGTACAAGAGGAGGATGGCCCCATTGCTTTGGCCTCTGGCACAGGTGGCAATCATGGTGGGGACATTTGGTGCAGCAAACAGTTTGTGTCTTGAGTGGAGAAGCAGAGAGACACTGAAGACCAGGGTCTCACTGTCCCTGCCCAGTGTCCCCACTGACTAAGGACCTCCCAGGAGACCCTGCCCTTAGGGTTACCCCCTTCCTAGAGTATCACCCCGCAGACTAAGCAGACCATGCCATTAAAACATGGATGCTCACCCAAGCCACCGCAAGTTTAGCAAGGCAGGGCATTCAGAGTGTTAGATTATCCAGCATGATTTTTGCTTTTGTCCTGTTTTGTTTTTAATCTCGGAGCCTTTTCTGTCCTTCGTCAGTTGGTATAACCACATCCATGAATAGCACAGGTATTTTGTAGTTGGTTCATTCACTCACTTATTCATCTGTCCCTGTACTAAAGAAAATGTTTGCCGATTGTTCTCACCCAGGCATGCTCCAGTTCCCCTAGTATAGTGGTCACCAACCTAAATGAACATCAGAGCCTCCTGGGAATCCTTTTGAAAAAAATTAATTTCTGTGCCATCTCCAAGAACTGAAGATATAAAACATGTATGTATGTGTAGCTATATTTTCAACTGATCTGCAATTTATATACGCTATACAAATCTTGTTACAACTTGGTAAATTTTTGTATTTGTATATATTCATGTGACCACTACCCAGATCCAGATATAGAAAAGCAGAAATGTACATGAAAGATTGATAGTGTGCATGGATTTCGGGGCTTCTTGTAGGGCTGAAGTTTCAAATGCATTTGAATTTCTTCCCACTTAGAGGTCAAAATAATTTAGTCATCCATAATAACCAATATAATTAGACCATTTTCTATTTTTTTTCTTCTTCATATTCTCTGAGCTTTTATTCCTTTTCAGGGTTATTTATTTATTTTTGGTACCAGAAATCAAATTCAGGACCTTGTAGTTGCAAGGCAGGTGCTGTGCCACTGAACTATATCCTGCCCAGGGTTATTCATTTATATGTGCAAGGAAATGAATTTTTTAATTAAATATGGCTGCTAGGAACAGGAGGTTGCCAAATAAGTTCTCAGGCCAGAGAAATCAGTGGTTGGCACAGTGTTCATACAAATGAATTTAAAGAGGGCCTTGGGTAACAGAAAATTCCAAAATGTCAATAATCCAGTAAATGTCATCAGTGGAACTTCGTGATGCATAATCTCTGCTTCTGTTTATCTTCTGATGACAGAGTTTACTCACTAAAGGAAAGCTTAAGTACTTCAAACTAAGTACTTAACTTCTTTTGAAAAATCTCTTAAAAGACAGGAACTCTCATGAGAGAGTAAAGAATAATTATTTTCCCTTTTCTCCAGAAGAAGGTTTGGAGCCCGTGTGTTGTTCTGTGGGCCAGTGGCTGCACACAGCAGTGCTGTGCAGGCAGTAGCTGAGTTAGGAAGATAAAGTTAGTAACTACGTGGAAAGCAAATGGACATAGTTGATTACACAGAAAGGATATTTCATGTGAGGGACATTTACATTTTTTAATAAAACCAACCTAGAGCTTTGAAGTGCAATGATTTTATGTAATTCGCTTATGGAATACAGCTTTCAGAAACAAAATGTAGAATGGACGGACATACACTATACTTTTTAGGTGATTATATGTGATTTGGTTTCCGAATGTAGCCTACTGAATACCGTTTGAAGGAGAAAGGGACCACCTCGGTGAATTAAACAGATTTGTCTTACAAAGGGATAGAATACCTCCCATTTCCACACAGCTCTTTACCCTACCTTCAGGCAAAGTCTCCACCAGCTGACATGGTATGGATGTTGTTCATGCTCAGCCTCCTTAGAGAGGTGCCTTGGATATGGAGGCAGTCTGGCTATGATAGTAGCATTTCACTGATGGTCAGTGAAGAACCCGATGTCTTCCTTCCACTTCCCAATGGCCCTGGGTTGGCAGTGATTTCTGTGCGACTTTGAAGGTACCAGGCCATTGCCTCCTTGCCTGTATCACCTCTCTGGAGGTGTATCATCCAACTTCATTGCTGTCCGCTTATGGGGAATTTGACTTATTTTTATCTTTGCCTGTAAGGAAATTTGCAGTTGTGTTTAGTGCAGAGGTAAAGACTTTTGTTTATCCTGCTTGTTAAACACTGTGATTATTAAATTCGAGGATTTAAGATTTTCAGTACTTCCGAAACTTCCTGGAAATGCATGAACTCCTTGTGCAAGGCCTTTCTCCATTCTCTACATCCTCTGAGAGTCCAACGAGACGCACATCAGACCATCTCACTTTGACTTGCATATCACTGAACTGCCTTTCTCCATCTCCTTGTATCTCTGCTAAATTCTAAGTAATATCTTCAACCCTGATTTTCAGTTTTGAATTCTCCTTCCAGCTGTGTCTAGTCTTCTGCTTTATTTGGTGAGACATAAATATCCATCATTACAATTTTATGTTTTTCTATAATTAAAATTTTTCCTTGTTTCTTTTCCTCATTCATCTGTTCTTTTTGTGTAACCCTTCCTCCTTACTCAATCTTTCAATTCTCTACTTTAGTTCTTTAATATACTGAACATTTGTTTTCTACTCTCTGTCTGTTCACTTCATGTTTAAAGTTTCTTGGGTCTCATTTTTGTGCTGGTTCTTTTTCTTACTCCATCTCAATCAGGATACCTTTCTTCTACGTGGGTTTTGTGCATATTGACCAGCGGAACTATATGTCTTTTTGTGGGGGAGTATATTTTGTTTTGGGGGTATTGGGACTGTGGTCTTTTCAGTCTTAAATATACATTCACTAGGCATTAGGACTATCAGTCTGGAATCACATTAAATACTTGGCTTGGAGGTTTGTAGACCACAAAAATAATCTCAGTTCAGGCCACAATCATATGTGACTTCTGGCTTATGTTAAATCTCAGGAGAGGTGATATTTTTGTCGGTTTATTTTATTTTATTTTTTTACTGAAGATTGAACCCAGAGGCACTGTAAACACTGAGTTCTAGCCCCAGTCCTTTTATTTATTTATTTTTTATTTGAGACAGGGGCTTGCTAAGTTCACCAGGCAACACTCAAACTTGGGATCCTCCTGACTCAGCCTCCTTCCATCTTCCTTGTTTTCTCTCCACCCAGAACCAAGGCCAATATGAACGAGTTTTCTTACTGTGATCCTGTGCAAGGCATTCTTTTCCTAGTTTGCCTTTTCAGTGAAGGTGTAACTCCAGGGCCCTTTCTTGCTGTGGTTATACGCTGTGTCATGAGCCCTGTGTAGCCATAAAAGCTGCCCTGCTAGGTCTGGATGCCAGCTTGGGGTTCTCTTACCTCTCACAATGCCTGCTTTCATTTTGCTTTTGGTCTCTATGGACTGTCCTTACCTTATTGTTTTTTGAGACAGGGTCTCTCTATGTAGTTCAAATTGCCCTTGAACTCACTACATAGCCCAGGCTGACCTCAAACTTGTGGTGATCCTCCTGTCTCAGCCTCCCGAGTGCTGAGATTACAGGCATGCAGCACCACACCCAGCAGATGTTTGTTAACATAGCATAATATCTTGTCTATAACTCTACCACAAGTATCCTTACAAATGTAGAAAATCAATTCTGTATTTGTTCTCACCCCTGACCTTTAATAATCCATATTAGGGGTATTTTCTAAAAAACAAAAATACATCCCAAACCCGTGATCACCTATGTATTTAGTCGGCTTCAGCTATACTTCTCTGGTGCCTTAATCTTTTTCTGCATAGGTTGTATGGCACGAGTTTGAGATTTTGGTTGGGACATTTTCCCAGTTTCTCTGAGTTTTCCCTGCTGTCTGATGTGATGTGCTCCAGAAGAGAAGTCTCAGAACTTTGCTGCCTTCAAGTTCAAGCATAAGTGGGAGGAGTTGAGAATCATCTCTGTCGTCCTCCTATTTTCCAGGCTCATCCTGCCTTTTTCAATTGAACTCCGCTGCAGTTCTGACTCAGCCCGCAGTCATTCTGTGAACTCTAGACCCTTTCTGACTAATTTCACAACCTCTTTTTTTTTTTTTTTTAACTCGCCTGTTTCTCCTTGTTCAGTGTATTTATTAGCGCAAACTTTTCCCTGAAGGTCTCTGCCTGATTTGAAAGGCGCCCTGAATTTACCAAAGCCGCTACCACCAGCAGGCTTTCTGGAGCTCGAGTCCTGTCAGTCCCACCCACACTGGTGCGGGTCCCCTGAGCGGGGTATGTTTGGGAGAGCTGGAGCCCTGCACTGGGCTTCTGTGGACACCCACATACCCAGGCACCTGCTGTTTCTGCCCCCACGGGATCGTGCCTGCTCCACAGTGGGCATGCGCAGGACCTCTCTAGTCCTAGCCCTGCAGCAAGCCGGTAGCGTTCACTGTGACTCAGCCTTTCGGTTCTGTCGCCAAAATGGGGCAGCAGCTAGGCATACTGGTGATGTTCCTCCTAGCCACCCCGCTCGACTTCCCTTACGATACGCAGATATCTCTATGTTTAAGAAACACAAAAACATTTGCAGTTTGTTTTTAAATCCTATATATTTGCAGGTGTAGTGGTGCATGCCCGTAATTCCGGCACACAGGAGCCTGAGGCAGGGGGATCACCGTGAGGTTGGGGCCAGCCTGAGCTACATACTGAGCTCAAGGCTAGACTACATGACACAGGGAGACCTTGCCGCCATCCCCCAAAGAATCCTCTATGTTAAATGAAAAACACCTTAATACTTGCTGTAACAATTCTGCTGTGGCTATTCTTGTTACCATGGTAATAATTACAGTTTTCTTTTATTTATTGAGTTGTTACTACACGCTCGGCCTTATGCTGATAAATTGTTTAATTTTTACAACAGCCCTATGTCATATGAGGTATTATTATCGGCGTTTCATAGATGAGGACATGAAATTCAGAGACGTTAAGCAACTGCTAAGGTCACACAGCCCCAGTGCTTTAACCCTAGAGTCGTGTTTGCAAACGTCCCTTCTGTCAGGATGCAAAGGTTCTGATTTCTGATCCACGCGCTTTCTCAAGGCCAGAACGTAGCTACACGTCATCTAAGGCAGCCATTGGAAAATATGCGCGTTTATAACCCAGCCAGGGCACCGACTGATTTGGGGGTTTCTTTGTAAGTTTTGCTTTTAGAACTAGCTCATGAAACACTGGAAAATTGATCTCTTTTTGTAGATAAAGCTTTGCTTTTTACCCCACACTGTAGTATGGATTGATGTGGAGTGAAATCTAATTTAAAACTATCTGCAACTAGGATACACCTACTGCATGTGGAAATGTGACACTGCCTGTCTGTCACCGATGTCACATTCTCTTGGAAAGTATTGTTGCTGATGTCAACATGAACTCGTTGTGTTGGTGAGGATGTAGTTCTGTTCCTCCATAATTCATTCATTCTTTTTTTTTTGTTTTTGAAATAAGGTCTTGCTATATAGCCTTGAACTTGTGGCAGTCCTCCTGCCTCAGCCTCCCGAGTACTGAGATTACAGGCGTTCACCACCATGGCAGGCTCCTCTGTAATTCTTAAAGTTGCCAAACATTGAATCAGTTGTCCATTTGGGCAGACTGTGGGAGGCCCCCATTCCTATCTGAGGAAAATAGATTACAGTGCTGCTTCCCCAGTAAACCGGAACAGCCTCCCTGATAAATGTGAGGTATCCAAGCGATGTATCAAGCATCACTCTTAAAGTTCTTATGTTTTTCTCACAGTTAAGGTTAAAGTTCCAAGCATCATCTTAATTGGCTGCTTACGTTTCACTGAACTCCGATGAAGTAAACAGTCATAATCAGAAAAACAAAACAAAACAAAAATAGCAGCGTTGCCATAGCAACCAAGATCCGGCTCACTTGCTTTTCTGCCCACAAGGGCTCTTACCCGATAAGCCAGGATATGAGACCAACCCACAGGAACCTCCCGTGCGAGATGAAAGTATAGAAACTGTCTGGGGAAGGGTTTTTAAATGATTGCTTACTTTAAGTGTTTCAGAAAATCTCCACACGACTAGAGAATTGCGTCTCTGGTTGGCTTTCCCGACGGCCTGCCTCTCTGTCTCCCTCTCAGCTGCTCCCTACACATGGCAGGGTCGCTGCGAGTCCTTGTGCTAATTCTAGCTCTGGCTGTACGGTTGGACCAGAAAGCTCTCCGTAGTGTTTCTAGGTGTAAAGGAGTAAAATTCTGGTCCTGCAGGGCTGGGTGATAGCTCAGTGGTAGAGTGGGCTTGGCGTGTGCAAGGCTCTGGGTTCCATCTCAGCAACACACACACACACACACACACACACACACACACACACTTTTACAGGGGGCTGTGACACATGCTTGTATTTATTCCCAGTACTCGGGAAGGATGAGGCAGGAGGATCACAAGCCCAGTACGGGCAGCTTAGTGACTTAGTGAGACCCTGTCCCAAAATTTAAAAAATTTTTTTTAAATAAAATTTTTTTAAAGGGCTAGGAATATAGTTCAGTGTAAAGGTCCTGGATTCAATCTCTAGTACCAAGGGGAAGAGAATCTGATCCTTCAACTTGGTTACTTCTTTGTGGCAAAAGACAAAACCAACTTGCTTTCAATCAAGCTTCAGGGTGAGCCTTGCTCTCACAGCAAAGAAGAGAATTGCTCAGCATTTTATGACCTAAGACAGCAGTTCATTACCAGAATCATCAAGAGGGCCTTCGGGGGTCCCTGGCCTTCCCAGCATTGCCAACATGTAAATCTGTTACTGGTTCTCATTATGGAAGATAAGAAGCATATGAAGACCGTGTTAATTAATGAAATGACCTGAGCAGAGAGAATTACGTGTGTCTTCACTGCCGTTCCCTTCATGCAGGGGCTCGGGAGGCTCCATCCTGGTCTCTTTTCCTGGCTGGGAAAGAAGACACAGTGGAGACAGGTGTTTTCCGGGTCCTTGGATCCAGCTGGGGGCAGGATTCTCCATTAAATGGAGCTGAAATACAATATCGTCACCTTTTGGTAGTGATAAGCTCCCACTGTGAGGGTTGTTTTGTTTGGGAAGATTTGACATTAAAACAAACCTTGTGTCTTCTTGTCCTCACATTCCTTTTTATGCTTTTATGTTTTCCTTTTAATTCATTTTGTATGTGATTATAAAGACGTGAGATAAAGTAGAGTAAGATACCACGCCTGTAACCCCAGCACTTACAGGAGACTGGGGCAGGAGGATCCCAAGTTCAAGCCCAGCCTTGGTAATTTAGCAACTTAGTGGGACCCTGTCTCAAATAATAAAATAGGCCTGGAGGCGTAGCTCAGAACAAAGGCCCTGAGTTCAATCCCCACTCCTGGAAGAAAAGAAGATAAAGGAAGAAAAAAAATCTATAGCAAAATGTTAAGAAATAAACATTTCACAGAGTAAGAAACCCAAAGGGCCCGTAAGTGTGCGACACACACAGCTCCGCCACATGAGGTCTCGGGAAAATGCAAACACAAACGAGGAGACACAATTTGCAGTGTCTGCTAAGAACAGGTTTGGGAATTTAACTGTTGGGAGTATAACTGCTACAACCCCTTTGGAGAGGAATTTGGCAGGAGCTACTAAAATTGAAAATGTATATTCCCTTCAACTCAATAATTCCACTTCTGAATGTGTTTCCAGAGAAACACACATGGGCACAGGAGGGATGTCTCAGGAAGCTCATTGAGGCTTTGTTTATGATAGTGAAAAATTAGATACAACCTACACATCTGCCAGCAAGAGAACGGACGGAAAATCAATGTTTCTATATTACAATACTATTCTGCAGCTCTTTCTATCTATCTACAATGGCTTGAAGTAAAAAGTGATAAAGGGATGCAAAAATGTGGATATTGAAAGCAGGATGTTGGGCTGGGGATATAGCTCAGTGGAATAAGCGCTTGCCTAGCAAGCGCAGGGTCCTGAGTTCGATCCCCAGTACCACAAAAAAAAAAAAAAAAGCAGGATGCTAACTTTATATGTAGAAAGTAATTTAAAAAAAAAACAAGATAGGGCTGAGGATTTAACTCAGTGGCATACGCCCCTGCCTGGCAAGTGCAAGGTCCTGAGTTCGATCCCCAGTACTGCAAAAATAAATAAATAAATAAATAATTAAAAAAGCAAGATGCAAAACTTTGCCTATTGAAAGTAAAATTGCCTGGCTTCAATGTGGCAGCCTGCCATTAAGGGACCAAAATTTCTGACTGAAGAGCCCACACTGAAGCCAGGCAGTCCAATCAGTGGGTCCAGGGGTGAATGGGAGGGAATGGGAGATGTGAGACCCACCATGGGTCTTATGGAGATGTTATGTCCACCCAAAGAGGTGTCCTTTGTGTGCCAGATCTCCTGTCCCAAGGAGACACATGAGATGTATGCCGCCGGATGGTTGGGGTCACAGCTGAGAGGCCTTCAGGCTCCAGACAACCACAAACCTTAAGGGTTTGCTCTGGGGCCACTGGCCAATTGATGAGGTTGGACCAGGTGAGCCAGCAGGACCAGCAGTGAGAGACAGGAGCCAGACACTGAATGGTCACAGTGAGGGGGAAACTCACCATCCTGGAGAGGTGGAAAACTTGGTCCCTCAGGGGTCCTCCAGGTGAGGAAATGTAGCAGAGAGAAAGAAGGAGGGAGGGAGGGAGAGGCTGGAAGCCCGCAGCCACAGGGAAGGGACGGGGAGAGAGGAAAGAGCTGAGGGTGAGTCCTCACAGTCTGTGTGGTTTTCCTGGACAAGCTGCCGCTGCCAGTTATGCTGTACATTAAGAGAGGAAGGTTCTTAAAGAAGGAAAAGTGGCCTTTGCCCTGACAGACTGCAGTGGGCCGTCCTCCTCCTTCAGCTACCTTAGGGTCCCACTGGAGGGTGACTCCGGTTAGGATCCACCAGTTGGAAATGGGAAGTAAGGCTTTCTGCAAGGGGCTGGAAAGAACTCCTGAGCTTGTGCCCTGACGGGCCACAACAGGTGGGGGCATAGCCCCTTTGTTTGTCTGGGAAATCTTCTGTGCCTCATTTATTCCACCTCAAAAGCTGCATGGTCCACCCTATTTTCATTGGATGTTTGCTGAATACCTCTGTGGGGATTATTTCTCAGGGGAAATGCAGTGGAGAAGGAACAGAAGAATGCATGAAAAGCTCAATCCAAGCACATGCAAGACTGAGGCAGGAGGATCACCCTGAGTTCGAGATGTGCCTGAGCTACGTAGTTTCAGGCCAGCCTGAGCTACATAGTGAGACATTGTCTTTAAAAAAAAAAAGCCTAATCCAACAGTAACTCTTTATGCAAGGCACAAGAAATTATCTACAGGGAAGAGACATAAGGCTATCCAGTTTAAAAAATAAGTAAACTAGAGAGTGCAGATCTCACCTACTTCCTAAATATAATCCTGGTTAAGTGGAGAAAAAAATGGAAAAAGACACTCTGCAGTCTCTTACCTCTTTGTCAGTCTCATTTCTCTGAATTCAAAGAACATCGTGGCCTTGGTGGGGCTTCCAAATATGAAACGATTAATTCCATACAAGCCACCAAAAGCCCAGCTCTGCTCACAAGGTCTAAGAATGAAATCACGGATAAAATGAGGACGTTGGCAGAGTGTTCATTGAAAAATGAGAAGAAGGAGAAAAGCTCCTGGTTCCAGAAGGGGATTCTGAAAGTGGAATTTCCAAACTACTTTGTTTGGGGCTTAAATAGATAAGCAGAATGGGGAAGAAGTCCGTACTCGGGGGGGGGGGGGGGGGGGGGGGGGGGGGCAAGTTTATAAGGGAATAAGTTCAAAGGGAACCAGTTATTTTGCATTTCTAATGTTTCTCAAGTCAAGCCAGAGGGTAGGGAGAAACGTTCGACTAAAAGGAAGGGCCCAGAAGCCTCACGTGGTGACACAAGTATGTAATGTCAGCACTTGTAAGGCTGAGGAAGGAGGATCACTGAGAGTTCTAGGCCATCCTGGACTTCATAGTGAGACTCTGTCTCAAAAAAAAAAAAAGAATGAAAGGAATGCATGAACAAATGAATGAATGAATGAATGAACGAATGAACAAAAGGGTCCTTATCTCTCTATTGTTATCCTAACTTTTATCCTTTTTCCTGTGCTTGCCTTTGCGTTTATAAGCTCAACTAGCTGCATGACTGAAAATAGCTCTTAATTTGGTGAGTGAGCCATTTTGCTATTTTCCTTCATGCAGATGACTGTATCTTAGAGTTCCCTGACTGCCTGCTTACAAAGCTAACCAAACTGTCTATTACACTCTGTCACACTCCATTACACTCTGTGACAAAATGACCACCACACACAAAATGGCAGTAGGTTGCTCCTGGTACCTATGGAGATGTAAAAGTGGCCTGGAAGCAACCAAAATTAATATCTATGCAGATGCAGTTGACCTTAATTAAATGTATAATAAGAAAAGTACGTGAAGCAAATGTAACCATGTTAATTATGAGCTCACATGTTATAGCTCTCTATAATTTTTAGAATATTTTAATTGCTTGCAAATTAATACTGAGATTCTATCTCACCCCAGAAAAAAATGGCTATCATCAAGAAATCAACCAGTACCAAATGCTGGAGGGGGAAAAAGAAACCATTCTCTACCGTTGGTAGAAGTGTAAACTGTAAACTGGTATAACCACTGTGGAAATCAGTGTAGAGATCCCTCAGAAAACTAGGATTAGAGGTCCTATTTGACACAGTTATTTCCCTACTGGGTATTTTTTCAGAAAAATTGAAAACATCCTATCACAACGATATATATATATGCACCCATGTTTATAGCAGCACAATTTGTTATAGCTAAATCTTGGCAATAACCTAAATGCCCACCAATTGAGGAATGGATAAAAAAGATGTGACGTTTATATACAATGTATTACTCAGCTATAAAGAAAGATACACTCAAGGCTGTTGTAGGTAAATGGATGCAACTAGAGACCATACTCATAAGTGACATAAATCAGACTCACATGTGTAAACATTGTATTGTCTTCCTAGCGTAAGAACCTGAAAGAATAAAGTCCAGAAGATACAATAGATACTGTGAAAGAGAAAGAAGCTGGTCAAAAGGAAAGAACAACTAGGGTGCAGGAAAGAAGAAAGAAACAGTTAATGCTTAGCTGTTTCATCCGTTCTGCCCACCTGTATCTGGTAATCTGCACAACTTCTTGGAAGATGACAATACGCAATATAACACCCATTGTTCATTTCCTATCATTATGTTTTCATTTTTGTTTTGTCTTTTTAAGACAGGGTCTTGCGAGGCAGTTCAGGCCGGCCTTGAGCTCACTTTGTAGCCCAGTCTGGTTTTGAACTCAACGATCCTCCTGCCTCAGCCTCCTGAGTGCTGGGATTACAGGCATGTGCCGCCATGCCCGGCTATCATCATGTTTTGAAATTCTGTATTTTTTCTTATTTTTTATTCTTGTAAAAATATATGTGTATATATAAAGAATATTTTAATTTCTTAAGAAAAATATAAAATCTGTCAAGGTGAAAAGGTCAGGCAACAGAAGTAGAATTTGGGTCTCATTTAGCTGTCCTGGCACCTAATTTGGGGTATTTATTGATTTCCTGTACTTGCGTTTTTCTCCAGCCTTCAGTTTATTCCTCAGCAGCAGTCTCTTGGGCCCTGTTCTCTGAACATTCCGTCTATTTGTCCTTAGGCTAAAAGGTGACAGCCTATGCCACTTCCCTCCGGGTGATTCAGCGGGTTTCAGCTTTCAGATGTGAGCAAATACAGACAGAGCTTTCAAAGCTCCTGGTCAAAACATCTCTTTGAAGTGTTAATTTGGATTAAATATCTTGGTGTCCACAACCCTCTCTTTGTGTGTGGTCTTTGTCCTTTAAAGAACGGTCACAATTTCTAAAATGCGTAAACCATGGGCAACAGACAGGGTTGTGTCAGGAAAAGGGAGTTTAGGCTTATTGATTTTTCTTTTGCCGATTAATTTGTTATTAGTAAGACAGAATAGCAGGGGCTTTAGAGCTCCAGCGCTGGTGTTATTACAGCGCAGGAGAAGGCGGCAGACAAAGCCAGAAAGAGGAATCGTGGGGGCCAGGTGGGCAAAATGAATGGTGGCTTCACCTAGGCGCACTAACCGGAAAGTTCTTAGCAGAGAAGCAGAGGAAATGCCAGCTATGGGGGCGGGGGTGTGTGTGTGGGTAGAGGGCATTTGTCTCGGAGCCTAATAGAGCAAATCTAGGGTGGTTTAACAGAAAGCAACGTGCAGGCACCACATAATATAAAACGATGATCTGGGCCATTTCCAGCAACAGCCTCAGCCCCGCAGGACGTAGGGTGTGTGATGGGAGCAGTCCGCTGTCAGCCCAGCTGCATCCGCCTGGCTCCTCCTGCTGCAGGTACACACGCAAGGAATAGTGTGAGCCTTTTGCCAGTGAAAAGGGTGCTCTTGATAACTGAGGCAGGAGTGAACCGGGACTGTGCCGATACACCTCCCGGTCATCCTCGGAGTCCTCGGCTGCCTAAAGACAGCACACTTCCACAGGAAGGAGAGCCGGAGGCTGGCTGGTTATCAGGGCTTGTTTACCTGGCTTCTCACCCGGGCACTCCAGCTCTCCAGAGCATGCACAGCTGCCTGTATCCTGCAGGAATTCTCCACGCTGGCCAGACAGCCCGCCTCAGGTTCCGGGACTCAGGCCTTCTGCCCTCCACCCTCTGCGAGCTCCTTTGCATCTGCCTCGTCTGTCTGCAGGTGACTCATCAGTCCTGTCCCAGCATTACCTGTTTATTCTGACTTTTCTTAGCTTTTACCTCCTGGATATTAGCCTGATGTCACTGGGCCAAACGTACGCTTTGGGTAGTAGGTGTTCTGTAAGTATTGATTGAGTCTGAGAGGCAGAGACAACCGGACCACTTTAGAAAGCTGGTCGTCACTTCCTTGCAGGAGAGAAGTCCCCAGGGGCAGCTGGCAAAGGAAGACAACACCAGTACTGACCAACTGGGTGTGGGCGTCTGTGCTTCCCTAACAGTGTGGAGCAGGGTATCTGTTGGTCTGGATATGGTTTGAGTTTTCCTCCAAAGGGTCATGTGTCAAAATTTAATCTCCATTGTGAAGGATTAACTACCAGGGTGGAAACTTAATCCCACTATTGTGTTTAGTGGTGGAGCCATTGGGAAGTGATTGAGCTTAGACACGATCAGCAGGGACGAGCACCCCCTTAGGAACAAGGACAAAGACACACACACAGGCCCTGTCTTTTGCTGGCTATGCCATTTACAGCCTCAGAATCCTGCCTGCAAGAAGGCCATCGCTCTTGGGGCTCCAGAACTATGAACTAAGTAAGTCTCTTTATAATGTTACCCAGCCTCAAGTATCTCATTACAGTAACACAAAACAAGCTTTTGCAATACTTCTGAAAATCTTCGTCCTGGCTAGGTGAAGTGTCACCTTCTCTCCAAGTACTCCAACATAGTAAGCTTCCAGGAGATATGACGGTGGGGCCAAAGCCTTCTTAAATCACAGTTAAGAAATGTGTCTGGACCAGCCACTGTCCAGTGGAAATATAATCTGAGCCACTTGTGTCATTTAAATTTATTTTTAATTTCATCTGACATGAATGACCTAAATACAACATGGTAAACATTTGTATAGGCTCTACCTAGTTTAAGAAATAAAACATTACCAAGTACTGGTAGACTCAACCATTTGTACTTCTCTGATTTTATTTCTTTTCATATAACCCTATGTGGTAACAGCTATTTTGAGTTTTATCACTACTTTTATTTTTTAGTAGAAGGGGACCATTGTTCAACAATGCATACCTTAATTTTCCATACTGTTGAGCTCAGAATAAATGGTATTAAACTATAAAAATAAAAACTTTATTTTCATGCTAACATTTTCATTTTAACATATTTTAAAAATACTGGGGTTAATATTATTTTTTCTTTGTGCTGTGGTGTGATTTTATGGTTATATTTTCATTCAGGCTAATCCCATTTTGTATGCTCAGTAGCTGCATGTAGCTGGTGCCTACTGTCATGCACAGGACTGAAATAGGTGTGTATGTTTCCAGGTCACCTTTCTTCATACTGTATAGTTTGCTATTGTGGAGTTTTAAAATTCTTTTCTTTAAACTGTGCCTGTGTTGAAGAAATATTCTAGAATCATATGTATTTTGGGCGTAGATAGGAATTTAGCTGTTCATACTTCACTGTTCACCTATCTCATTTCTAATTATGTTGACCATAAGTTTGTTCATTCATTTATTCACATTTACTTATCCATTCTACGAAGGTACCGAGTGCATGGAGTTATTAATTTATTAAGCACAAAATAAGTAGTCTTTGCACATTAAAGATTAATTACATCTTTAAAAATTAAACTCATCAGGGTGGACCTCAAGATGGCAACCGGGTAGGCAGCAGAGAGGGAACCTCCCGGATGATTGCCACCCAGACAGTGGAATATAGCAATATGAGAAGGACAGAAAGGAGAGAGGTCTGTACCCTGAACCCAGGAAGGGTCTGAAATGGGAACTGAAGCTCTCGAAAAGACTAAGCCAAACCTCTTCTGGAGGAAAGGATTGGAGGGGCCGCCATGGCGCAGTTGGAGGGAAAGGAGACAGAGAAGGAAGAAGCCACTGCTCCAAACACACCCTTGGCCTACGCCCTCATTCCGGCACTCGCAGCTTCAGCTTCGGAGACCCACGCTCATGGAAGCCTCCCTACTCGGCCAGGGGAGAGCAGAGTTCCAAGAGCTGGTCCAGGTCTGGGGAGGACAGGGTGCAGCCAGGAAAAGAGGCAATGGAGGTTGGGAGCAGTTGCCAAAACCAGTGTGAAGATGAGAAGCTATAACAGCCACTGAAACAGAATCCCCACCCTGCAGCAACCTTCCTAATCAGCGCCTGGAGGCAAGGTAGAGTCAAAGCAACCAGTACACAGCCCACCACACCCGGCTCTGTGCCTGCCCTGAGGCTGCAGCCTCCTGCCTCTCTGCTGGGTGAGAGGCTACCAGCGGAGAGCAGCGGGGAACGTAGGTGGTGACCCCGGAGCCATGGTGGCTCCCAGGGATCCAGCTGGGAACGGACAGAGACTGGAGCACAGCGGGGGGGGGGGGGGGGGGGGAGCTGCAGGTGGAGGTGGATCACACGGCCCCACGCCCTTCTCACTCCAGTATCAGGCAGGAAGCATGAGCTGAGTTACCAGGCTTCAGCTCCCACCCTGAACTCCCTCTGTGAGCACCTAGAGACTTGGAGGCCTGCGCAATCACCACCTGTTCCTGACAGCAATGGGACAAATCCATGGGCTTCAGGACTCACGTCAAAGTACTAATATGAGCACCAAGAGGGTCTCCTTACTACTTGCACATATGAACCTTTCACGAACCCATAGCAACAAATTAGATGAAAAGCAGCAGTCCGGGAGTCTGAGAAACAACAATATACTCTACACAGCGGACCCAAGAAAATCCTTCAACTCTATTCTAGAACTAATCTCTAAACTCAGCTCATACCCTGGACTACCACAGTGAGCACAGGTGGGGGAGATTTCAAACCCTTGTACCAAGCATCGTAAGTTTGTCCAATGCCCAGCTGCAAGGGGTGGGGAATGGCAATACTGGAGATCAGGAGGTGGGAGGAGGTGAAAACCTGGAATTAGGGTAGAGACCCGGTTCTCTTATGGGGGGGTCAGCCTCCAAAGAGGAGGGAGACACTAGTGGCCTATGGGGGAACCCGGGGGCATTGACAGGGAGCTCAGTACCCTGGGGGGGGCTCCCTCCAGGCTACATGAGAACCCTGAAGACCTAGACAGGGCCTCTGGCATTGAGGTGGCGGGACAGAGCAGGGCGGTAAGCTGTGGGCGCCTCGTGGACTCTGACCGACCTCCCCTGCAGGGTGGCGGCAAGGCGGAGCCGAGTGATTTGCTGTAGGCACCCCGTGAACTCCTGTGCGGAGCTGGTCTGCTGAGGGCGCCCTGCCCTGCTGAGGGTGCCCCGCCCTGCTGAGGGTGCCCCGTGGACTGGACCTGCCCCCCCATAGTGCGGTGACAGGGCGGAGCTGGGTGGTCCGCTGTGAGCATAGGTGCTTTTCCACCTCTTACCATAGCAATTTGTATACACCCATATATGTTATAGCATAATCTAAGCAGCTATGTCTCCTCCCAAGGTGAGAGCCCAAGGGTATAAATAAACCCAAAAGTACAGTTAATATCACAGGGAAAATGACTGATTAAGTGGTAGAACAACAAGAGATGAGGGAGGAGAAAATTGATTAATCAAACGAGCCATCATCTATATAACTAAATAACAAATGTGAAGGTAACATTATGTAAGACAGCATCCAGAGCTAATTCCCTACTATGTTCTCTATAGTTTTGTATTTCCTCTATTGTTTTTGTGTTAACAGAAGTGAAGATAACTTTATGTAATACAGCATTCAGTGCTAATTCCCTACTATCTTCTCTATAACTTGGTATTTCCTTTAATGTTTATGTGTTAACTAATGTGAAGATAACATTATGTAATACAACATCCAGCACTAATTCCCTACTATATTCTATATAATTTTGTATTTCCTGTATTGTTTATATGTTATTCTGGTTTATATGTCTCCATTCTTTTGTCTTTAAAATAAAATAAAATAAAAATTCATCAAATAAAAGAAAAAAATTAAATAGACTGAACAATTACTGTGTGCTAGGCACCATGTTAGACACTCAGGTTATAGCAGGTAACAAGAAAGATTAAAAACCTTGTGTCAGGGAAAATGGAAAAAAAAGAAATATAAGTTAGGAAAGGAAGATAGGGTTAGCCAGATTTAGAGGAGTAAGAAAAAAACGCAATTTAAAAATTGTGGTAATGATGCTCCGCCCTATCCCCCCGGAGCTCCACTTGGCCCCCAGGACGGCCCTGAAGACTCGCCGGAGCCTATAGACATGGATGCGCTGACAGAGTCTGGCGGTTCGCTGTGTAACCCCCACTACCTGACTGACACCCGATGGCTGCGAGGGCTTGCCAAAGGGTGCTTCTCCACCTCCTGCCATAGCAAATTGTGTACACCCACGTAATATACAGCATATTTAGAAGCAGCCAAGTCTCTGCCCAAAATAAGAGCATGAGGGAGTAAATAAACCAAAAGTGCAGTTATTACCAGTGGGAAGACCACCTACAGGGTGGTAGAACAACAAAGGTGAAGTGGAGAAAATTGATTAATTGAATGAGCCATCATCTGTATAACTGAGTAATAAAGATGAAGATAACATTATGTAATACAATATCCAGTGGTAACCCCCTATTTTCTCTGTAATCTGGTATTTCCTTTACTGTTTTTGTGTTAACAAATGCGAAGACAACACTATGTAATATAGCATCCAGTGATGGTTCCTTATTATCTCCTCTGTAATTCGGTATTTCCTTTATTGATTTTGTTATAACAAACACGACGATAACATGTTATACAGCATCCAGTGCCAAGTCCCCACTATCTTTTCTATAACTTGGTATTTTCTGTATTGTTTCTGTGTTATTCTGGGTTCTTTTGTCTTAAAAATTAAAAATAAATAAATAAAAATTGTGGTAAAACACACATAATACAATTTACCATTTTACCCCTTTGTTAGTATGTACTTAATTAGTACTAAGCATGTTTGCATTGTTGTCCACCAATCTCTAGAATGCTCTACCCTTCAAAACAGAAGCTCCACAGCTTCCCATTTCTGTCCCCCCAGCTATGGTAGCTATCATCTACTTTCTGTTTCTGTGAATTAGGGGCCTCATATGAGTAGAAACATACAATACTTGATTTTTTTTATGGCTGGCCTATTTCACATAACATAATGTCTTCAAGATTCATTCATCCCATGTTGTAGTATGTGTCAGAATACCTTCCCTTTTTAAGGCTGAAGAGCATCCCATTGTGCACCCATACCATACTTTATGTGTTCATAGACATTAGACACCGGATTTGTTCTTTTTTTTTTTTTTTTTTTTGCTATTATAAAAATAAGAAATGTAACTTTAAATGTTTAATCCTGGGAGGTATGCTAGACCAAACTGCTGTTCACTAGTGTTCTCTGCCTCTTCCTACAGGATAATTTTTGGTCCTATGACTTCAAACTGGTCAATAAAATGTGAAGAGAAGTGGCAGAGCCTCCCCAGTAACTCCTCCTTTCACCTTTCTCCTTGACCTCTGTTTCAGTCCCCGAGCGAGGTTGAGATAAGAGCCTTTCCGTGGGGCTGGGCTCTAGGTTGAGTAAGGATGAACAGATCTACTTGTGTTTGTGCGTACTTGTAGTATGGTAGTTTTACTGGTAATGAAAACTGATCCTTTGTTGTTTCGTGACCCTGAGATTTGGTGCTTGCTTGTTACTTAACATAATCTAACCCATTCTGACTGATACTGAGAGCTCACCGAAAAAGTTACATCTGAAAAGAAGCATAAAGGAGGTGAGGGAACTGTGGCAGGTAATTTTTTTTTTTTTTTTGAAACAAGGTTTTGCTATATAGATCAGGCTAGCCTTGAACTCACTATGTAACCCAGACTGGCCTCAAACTCAAAGTGATCCTCCTGCCTCAGCCTCCCAACTGCTGGGATTACAGATGTGAGGTATAATATCTGGCTTAAAAAATACCAATTTTGATTGGCTTTGTGATCTTCCTTGAGAAATGGTGGAGAACACTACGCGATATATCTGGGTGGGTCATAGAGGTGAGATCTTGGTTACTAAATATGGTCCCTTTCTCTGTGGTGTTATTCCCTTGCTCTGCTTCTGGCTGCCATGAACTATGAAACTTTTCTCTGCTGTGCCCTTCTGTCATGAGCTTTTTGCCTCAGCCTGCCAAGTGTGAAACCATAAGCAAATTAAGCCCTTCCTCTTTAGAATTCTGTGTATCTGACATTGTGTCTCGGGAGTGGGCATGGTAACTAATACAGAAAATTGGGACCAAGGGTGGAGTGATTGCTGTGACTATAACTGACCATGTGGTTCAGAAGCCTTTGGAACTAGTTTGTGGGAAGAGTTTGTAAAGATTAGAAGATAGTGGCTAGAGAAGCTTAAACATACTATAAGTCAGGTGAAGGATATTACTCAACAGCACAGCTCCTGCCTGGCAAGCGCAAGCCTCTGAATTTGATTCCTGGTACCAAAACAAACAAACTATAAGTCAGGTTTGATGGGAAATTCTTGTCAGAGCTCAAAATACCAGAATGGTGACAGGAATGCAGACAGTAAAGGCCAGGCACAGAAGGTTTTAAATGGGAATAAGGACCATATTGGAAACTAGACTGGAGGCCAGATGTGTTACATTCTGGTAAAGAATTTGTTTACATTTTATCCATGTCCTATAGGCCTATGTGAGGCTGAATTAAAAAATGATAAACTAAAAAAAAAAAGATGATGAACTAATTATTCTTGCAGAAGAAATTATCAGGCAGTCCAACGTTCAGGCCATAGCATAAATACTATGGGCTGGTTTTAACCATGAGAAGTAGGAGTGAAGAGTCAAGTGGAATGATTTGAAAATTTGCAGCTTGGCCAGAAAGAAAGCACCTGTAAAGTTGAGGCCATAGAGAGTGTGGTTGTTTTAAAAAAGAAAAGTGCTGGGCATGGTGGCACATGCCTGTAATCCCAGCACTCAGGAGGCCAAGACAGGAGGATCGTTCCGAGTTTGACAGCAGTCTGGGCTTTAAAGTGAGCTCAAGGCCAGCCTGAACTGCATAGAAAGACCTTGTCTCAAAAAATACCCAAATAAATAAATAAATAGTGTGGTTGTTGAAAATATCAGTATTAAAACGAAACCAAGTACTTCATCAGGACAATAAAAAAGATGGCTTGCAGGTATCTCATGAATCAGCAAAACCTCATGTGTCAAGGACTCTACTATGCAAAAGTATGAACCTTTCATTTAAGAAGAGAGCCCTAGGGCTGCTTGCTTGGGGAGGGTCACCTTGGGAATTGGATCCTCAGGATTCATTTTATGCATCTCAGCCATTCGGGTACTCAAGAGGCCCCTGCAGCCATGGTCCAATGGGGCCTGGCTACTGCTTGAGCTGACAGCAGACCTTGGTACCACCCAGTGCTCTTGCTTTTATAGGGATGCACAATGCAAGTGTTATGGGGTCGGGGAGGCTTTCAAGGAAAAGCTTGAGAGGTCGGGTAGTGTGCCTGAAGAGGATAGTATGTGACACTGTGTAAGTTAAGCTAAAGATGTACTCGGCACCCCAGGAAGTTGGAGATGCCAGGAACATGGAACATCTGCCCAGGAAAGTTGCAGGTAGTAAACAGAGCCTGGCCAAGTGAGAAGTCACATGGATGGCAATCAGCAAGGCCAGAAGAGTGAGACTGCCCAAGTCCTTTGAAATTCACATCTTGTCACAACCTCTCCCCAGTGCTAGACATGAGCTACAGGATTTAATCTTTGCTCGGTTGCATTTTGGTCTTGCTTCAAACTGATTTCTGTCTATTCTTCCCTTTTGGAATGGGAATATTTACCCTGTGTCACTGAATGTTGGGAGTGTTTAACTTTGGTTTTGATTTGTGCAAGGGCTACCAGCTAAGAGTTTGCCTAGAGTCTTAGAGGAGACTTTTGACCTATACTTTTCAGGAATGCTGGACCTGTTAAGACTTTAGTGACTCTTAGTGATGGGCTAAATACATTTTTATAATGAGGTGGACAAGTTAGGCAAGCATGGCGGCACATGCCTGTAATCCCAGCCCTCAGAAGGCTGAGGCAGGGAGATTGCCGCAAGTTTAGGACTAACCTACAGTACGTAGCAAGACCCTGTCTCAAAAAAGCAAAATAAATGATAAGATGGACCTGGCCCTTTGAGGACTAGGGATGCAATGCTATAGTTTAGACACAAAATTTCTTCCAGAGCCTCATGTGTTTGGAGGCAAGGCCCAGTTGGAATTGGTAGGTCACGGGTGGCATGATGTGCAAAGCTATATTCGCGCTCCTGGCTCCCCCCTTTCCACCATGATGTTTTTGTCTTGGAAATCAGCAGACTGAACCCCCTGAAATCATAAGCCTAAACAATTCTCTCCTCCTGTAAGTGGTGGATGTTGAGTATTTTGTCCTTGTGAGGGAAAAGCGACTATTGACAGGAGCCAATCATACAGACAGGTGAGGAAATCACATTGCATGTAAAGGAATTTCAAGTGCAAAGGTTCTGAAGAGGAGCCTGCTTAATGCATTTAATGGCCGGGAAAGAAGCCAGATCTCCCAAGGCAGTGATGCAGGTGGAGGTATGAGTCCAGTCAGACTTCCATGTGGCTTGCTAGGGCTGGAGTGGAGGCAGCACAGAATCTTGGTCTTCCACTAATCCTTTTGCTTCTCCTTTCCTGAGCCAAGTGTAGAGTGGGCTGGCAGGGGTGAGAAGGACAAAGGGTATAAAGGGAAAGGAAGTAAGGTCTGCAGCAGGAAGATACAGCAGAGAGAGCAGGGCCCTGATCTGGGGGCACAGTCCCCACACTTAAGATAGTAGAGCCACTCATGGAAGCAACCTGCCCGGGGCAGGGCAAAGCCTCTGAGGTCTGACTCCCTATTGCAAAGGTGGGTTGTGCATCGAAGGTGTGCCAGGGGCAGACACTGGTAACCAGGGCGCGGCCTGTGCTCCATTCACCTTGCTCTTATGCCCATGACCTTCTTTCAGAGCCATACAAAGCCCAAGGAGCCCTCAGCGGACAAACCAAGGCGGCCAGGCCCGGGAGCTCGGGAGAGAGCCAGGTAGTGCCTTGAATGGGGGCAGTTCCCACCCACATAGCACAAAAAGCCTCCGAAACCACATATCCCTGCTCTCCTCAGCTCCGTGTGCTTTTCCACTGTTACAGAATTAAGCCTCAGATTCTCTCACTCTGCAGAGCCTTGAAACCACAGACCTTCCTAATGAGCCGTTGCTAGTGAAGCTCTGGGAAAAAAAAAATCAGGTGGGTGGCTATTGATGTAGCTGCAGATGGAGGCAGAATTCTAAATATCAAGTCAAGTTAGCAGAAACTTTTAAACACTGAGGGTCAAAATGTGTCACAGAAGCAAACCTGCTATGCATTTATCACACCCACAAGTGGCCGTGCATGTTTCTCTGAAAGAATACCCCCCATTGGACGTCTTGGTCCTAAAGGCTACTGGCGTCTATTCATAAAACACAACCACTAATCTTGAGTGCTCCGTGCTACTTGATTGTCTTGCATTTATGAATTCAAATTAGCCCCCATAACCCCTAAAGATATAGTTTTGCTTTTATAAGAATCTCAGTGCATGCCTGAAGTCCCAGTACTCAGGAGGCTGAGGCAAGAGGATTGTCATGAGCTTGAGGCCAGCCTGGACTGCATAAGTGAGTTCAAGGCCAGCCTGAACTACAGAGTGAGACCCTGCCTAAAACAAAACAAAACAAAAAACCCCAACCCAACCCAAACAAACAAAATCTATATGTGTTCTTTCCCTCTTTCCCCTTCCCTTTCTTCTTCCTCCCTTCCTTCCTTCCTTTCTCAAGAGAAAATTTAGCAAATGGATACTGTGGTCATTATATGACCATTAAAACAAAGAATGCAGCTGGGCATAGTGGCGCATGCCTATAATCCCAGCATTCTGGGAGGCTGAGGCAGGAGGGTTGTTGTGAGTTTGAGACTAGCCTGGGCTACAAAGTGAGTTCAAGACCAGCCTGAACTGCACAGTGAGACCCTGTCTCAAAAAGACAAAAACAAAAATAAAAACAAACACAAAACAAAGAATGAAAAGCATTGTTATGTTAAGTTCTGCCCTCCCCTTCTTGTACATTCCTGAAGAAATCCTTTCCATGATGGAAAGCACATGGAGATAAAGAGGAAAGTTCTACCAAATTTAAGTGCTGCCAGAATCCTCGCGGATGGGGCCTTTGCTGAGGGGGAAGAAGCCACCTCAAGCTGTGAGACGGGAGGAACACATCGCGCGGGTGGTACCCGCAGGAAGGGGTGTGATAGCCAGGTGCCCGGGAGGCTTCGGGTCAGTACTTAGGCAGTTACAGCGCGCTGGGCTTCATCGTTCGCCTCTGCTCATTTCTGCTCACCTCTGCTCAGTCCCAAGTCCACAGTCTGCTTCAGGGAGGGTGGGGGGAGGGGCCACCGCGGCCCCTGGAGGAGAGAGAACGCACTGCAGCTGCAGGAGAGGACATGAGAGCCTGAAATGGACCGAGGCCGTGTTTGAACGACTGGCATCAAATGACTTCGCCGTCCTGGGAGAGAAGCAGGGCTGTTTCTTTGATGATGAATTGCAGTCTGTAGGATATTTGTGTGAAAAATTGAAGAGACTGCTAGTTTTCAGGCTCCTTTGTAGACTAGGTTTCAAAAATTAAAATTAAGTGAAATCTGAGTGTTACTCGGGTGAAAATTTAAAATCCTGGGTACCGGAGTGTGCAGATTAGTTGCTTACACGAGTGCATCGTCCCCTCTCCAGGAATTCTAGAACTTCCCTGTGTTTCTGCCAGGGACCTTCCTGTTCTCTCCCTCTTCCCGCTCACGGAAATCAGTCCCATCCTCCTGCCTTCCCAGCCTGGGACCACATCATCTGTGGGGAGGGAGGTCACAGGGGACACCTCACCCAGCGCCAGGGGTCCACATCCCTCTGCCTTCCTTGCTCTGTAATTGCAGTACCATTTGTTAGATAAGCACTGTTTGCCAAACCCTGGGCTAAAGCTTTCTTTCATTGATCGTTTTAATTTTAAAGGAGGTTACTGAAGAAAATTTAGCAATCATCCCTCCAGTGTTTTGTTTAAAAATTTTTAAGCAATTTCAAACTCATAGAAAATTTGCGAGTACTGCACAAATAACTCTTTAATGAATTATTTGAGAATAAGTTGGCAACCAGATACCCTTCACCCCTGAATGTCCTACAAGCAAGGGCGTTCTCTTACATAACAAAATTAAGCCCTCCACATTGGGAAATTAGCAATGATTCATTCCTACCGTGTAATCCACAGACCTCGTTCGCAATGCTCCAAATGTTCCAGTAATGTACTTTAATAAAAGAATCCACTTCAAAATTGCCTGTTGGCTTTAATGATTTTGTTTCTTTTCAGTCTCCTGCAGTCTGGAACAGTTTCTCACTCTCTCCTTGATTTTCAGGACCTCAGTATTTCTGAAAAATACAAGCTGAGAAATCTTTTCCTGCTGTTTCCCTTGAAGAGTACCAGAGAGAGGCCAGCATTGCCTCCCTTCCCTTCTACCCGCCTGTGAAGCTGGTCTAGCCACAGCATGGTGGGGAACTGGCGGAAGCTCTGTGCCTCAAAGAGCAGGGGGTTTCCCTTAGCTTTCCCTTCCTCCCTCCCTCCCTCTTTCCTCTCTCCCTCCTGCCCCTCCTGCCCTGCTCTTCATGTTTGAGGAGGGAAGTAGGACATAGTTTTAGGCCTTCTGGGAACTACTGGTGGGAAAACTGTCCCCACTACAAAACTCTAAGGATACGGTCTTTACTGTTGGTCATGGCGGCCTGTTGGGCCTCTCTGCGAGTTCTTTTTGTCCTTCTGTCCCCAGGCCCTCTGGCTGCTGAAGACCTGGTCAGGGGGGCGAGACACGACAACGGAAGGATGGTGACTAGAACCAGCTGTGGAGTCGTTTATTTTCTGTTTCTTTTTGCAACTTGACCTTTGTTCAAACATCCTCTGTTTCTGTGTTCTCCAATCACGGAATTTCGGTCCTTCCAGAATAAGTGGCGAGTAGCCATCCAGAGATGCTGATCCTCAGGCTGCCTCTGCCTGCTGAATCCAGACAGTGTCAGTTCGGCCTCACATTTTTACATGACTGCTTTTCAGTCCGATGTCTACTTTCACATTAGGTTCCAAGGATCTCAGGTGGAAGGCATGGGCTTCCCCATCTTTTGCTGTCTCTCGCAGGAGCTTGTCATGAGTTGCCTTAATATCAGCTTCTGCAGATGTGTGTTAAGGCAACAAATGCTTACCCACATGTGTTCTGTGTGTGCCTCCCAGAACATGTGTCCACATTCTTTTTGGGCAGCTACTTGTCCTTGTATTGCCATAGACATTCTGGAAGAAAGATGAGCTAATAAAGTCTTTGCTTTAAAGATAAGAAAGGTAGACTGAGTGTGGTGGCCCATATCTATAATCCCACTGCTTGGGAGGCTGAGGCAGGAGGATTGCCACGAGTTCAAGGCCAGCCTGGGCTACATAGTGAGTTCAAGACGAGCCTGAACTACATAGTAAGACCCAGTCTCAAAATAAAATAAAGAAAGCTGAGGCCTAGAAAGGTTGTGTGACTTGTCCAAGGTGGCACATCGAATGACAGCAACATTGCACCCCTTTCCTGAAGCTCCACCCACTGTGTCTTGCCCTCCCTTTCTTCACGAGCAAGTGCAAATGTATTTATTATGGCTACTAAGTTATCAGGGGCATGGACTGTCAAAGCTCATAACATAGAACAGCATTTATCCATCTACAAGAAGGAAGACCTCGACAAGTAAAAACTTAGCTGGGCATGGTGGCACACACCTGTAGTCCCAGCACTTGGGAGGCTGAAGCAGGACTATCTCCTCAATTTTGAGGCCAGCTTGAACTATATAAGACCCTGTCTTAAAACAACAAAAAAAGTATAACATTTTAATAAAACAGGTAGATTTCCACAAGTTAAATAATTTGAATTATTTTTACAAAGTCTTTGCTTGAACACGTTCATTGGTACGAAAGAAATCCCTGTGTTTCAAAAGACCTAAGAGATCACTATGTTAAGAATAAGAATGGTCGCAGGGGACAGAGAAGTAAACAAGGGGCTGGATTTGGTTCAGGGTTCTTACTGTCTGTGGTTACATCACTTGGCTTACTTTTTACTCCCCCTTCAAAAACCATGGTGATTTTAATTTAGATATAAACAATCTATAAGACTGTTACCAGGGATCCAAGAAGGAGATAACTGTGTAAATATTCAGAGCTGTTTAATCAGGGGCCCTCCCTGGACCCCTCCTATAGTAATCTTTCCTAAAATTAATATATATGTTTGGAGTTTTTCTCTTTGTTTGTTTCTGGAGACAGAGTCTCTCTGTGTAGCCAAGGCTGGCCTTGAACTCACAGAGATCCCCCCACCTCAGCCTTCCGAGTACTGAGATTGCAGGCGTGAACCATCACACCCAGCTAAAATAATCTTTTTAACTGTATAAAATAAGATCCCGTGTATAGGATTACCAAGAAAAAACACTGAAAATAGTTACTGAAACATTTTTAAACAAATATATATTATAAAATGTTTTTTCATTAATGCATAAATAATAAGATCCAACCTGAGGTCTCTGATAACTTCAAAGTAGTATGTCTTAGTCTGCGTATGTCTTAGACTGCTCAGGCCAATGTAATAAAAGCCCATAACCCGGTGGGTTTGGCAGCAGTGCTGGGGGTTGGTGGCACAGGGCCAGGGTGCCACATGGCTGGTTCCTGGTGAGATGCAGACAGCTGACTTTGCAGCGTGAGGCCATGTGGCCCTTCCTCAGTGTTTGCACAAGGAGAGAGAGATTCATGTTCGTATTCTCATCCTCTCGTCTCTTTCTTTCCTTACAAGGGCACCGACCCTGCTGGGTTAGAACCCCACCCTTACTACCTCATTGAGCTTTGCCTCCCAAAAACCCTTTACAGTGCAGTCATAGGAAGAGTTAAACCTTCAACACATGAATGTTGTGGGGACATAGTTCACCGTTCAGTGCATGGCATAGTGATACACAGTATTCCAAAGTATCTTCAGCACACGGTAGCCGATAGCAAAACGGCTGTGATCTCTTTCTCACAGTCACTGGGGCTGCTGCTAACGCTGCGGTTTGCTGTCTGCCTCTGTCATGGGAGGAAATGGGAGGTGAGTGGAAATAAAGGCAAGGCGTTTTCCCGTCCGAGTTCTCAGCCACTCTGAACTTCCACACGCGGACCCTGGATTAGCAACACTCGGTACATGGGAGTGAGATATTCTCACTAGGAGCAAACAAGTGGCATAACCCTGGGGAGAGGGAGCAGCTTCTGAGGCCAGCTGATGCTACCATTGCCAGCTCCCCGGGAGTTACCTGTGCAAGCTGGAAAGGGCGTTGCCTGTTGCTGGCTCGCTTCCTGGTGCTGTTTGTTGTTGTTATTGTTTGTCTTTTTGAGACAGGGTCTCGTTGTGCAGTTCAGGCTGGCCTTGAGCTCACTTTGTAGCCCAGGCTGGTCTCAGACTCACAGCGATTCTCCTGCCTCTGCCTCTGAGTGCTGGGATTACAGGCGTGCGCCACCACGCCCACAAATTCCTGGTGTTTTTGATGTGCATTTGAGACCTGGTATGTGTTGTGTCTTCCAGACAGCAGCAGCCTAAATACTGAACAGAAAGACTCCTGGACCTGCGAAGAGCTCTGGCTTGACCCTTCTACCAAAGGCCAGTTGAAGGCTGAGGAAGAAGACAGTGGACTTCGAGCATCCCTGGATAGATTCTATGAAGTGTTCGGCTGTCCCCAGCCAGCCTCTGAGGACCCGCTCTCAGCATCCGTCTGCCAGTGCCTGTCTCAGAAAATTACTGAACTGGAGGGCCAGGGGAGTCAGAAGTACGCCCTCCGCAGCTTCCAGATGGCCCGGGTCATCTTCACCAGAGATGGCTGCTCGGTTCTGCAGAGGCATGGCAGGGACTCCCGCTTCTACCCACTGCATGAAGGAAGCGCGTCTCTGGATGAGGAAAAGCAGACCCCAGGGCTTTCAAAAGATATTATCCGCTTCCTCTTGCAGCAGAATCTGATGAAGGACCCCTGACTGGGGCTGGTGGCAGATGTAGGCAGGCCAGAGGTGACACACTGTGGCCAGTGCTCTTGGTGGTCCCCTGAGATCCCTGCTTTGCTGTTAAAGGTTGGCACCTGCAACCTGGCCCTGGAGCCACTCAGCCCCTCTGGAGAGTCCTGTGGCCACCCCACCTCCCGCCCCAACTCCCTCGGCATTGGGACTTCACAGGACCTCACACCCTGCTGGGCTCCGTGCCATCCCCTCCTCTGCCCCTGCCCTGCTGGTGGGAGCCTCTCCTTAATAAACCCCTCTATCTCCATTGTGGCTTCAGAGCTTCCCCCGGGAGAACCCAGCCCAAGGGAACAGGGTTCAGAGAGATGAGGCTTGTGAAGAATGCAAAGCTCTTTACTGAGTGAAGGATAAGAATTATACCAAGCTGTACAATAGGGATCATATGATTGAGAACATAGGTGCTAAAATAAACTAAAGATTTGAATACAGATCCAAAACGTACCTTGCTCCTTAATCACATCCTTTTCCCTCCCCAAAGCCAGATTCCTCATTTCATAATATTAACACTGTGGGAGGAATATTTGGACCATCTAACAGCTGAAATTCACAAGTTAAAAGCACAAAGCTTTCTTCATCTCCATCAGACTGCAGCATGGAAGGTGAGAGGGAAATAAACGTGTGCCGCCCGCCCCGCTAGGTGTGGGCACAGTTACGCCCTTGGAAGCCCAACTGTGTGGCCTCATCAGTTTTCCTCCAAGTGAGTAACCTTGAAGCGAGTGACCTTGCGCAGCTGGGTCCTCCTTTCTCTTGTTACTTGTGTCTTCTGCCTGCCTGCTGTCGGCACACCATCATCCTCTGAGCTGTGAGCCCTCACCCTGCCCCATTCTGCACCCAGAGCGCCAGCGCAAAGCTTTGCCCATAACAGGACTGTGGCCACCCCACCACCGCCCTCCAGGCCCACTCTCGAGTAGCCTGTGGACTGCGCTCCTCGGGTTGTGTTTTGAACCCTGGCCTGAGACTCTTGGTAGAAGTTCATCAGAAACCTTACACGAGTCCCCGCCTCGACAGTTCAGAAGGGTTCCATGGACACATTTGTCCGGGGAAACAACAAAAGCTGGCAACTCTGCAATGAGATTCTGAGAAACTGGAAGTAACATCTAGCTGACAGAAGACTCCAGAAGCTTTCCAGGGAGCAGATTCTACACCTGGGGCCAAAAGTGAGGGCACCCTCTCTGGAAGGTGTCTCAGGGACTCTTGTATGGAAGAGAAGCCTTTAAGGTTGGCAAGACGCCTCGAGCCTGTAGTTCAGGGAGGCTGGGAGGGAGAAACTGTTCTGAACTGAAGGGCAGAGATAGAAGTGGAAGGAGCCCTGCAGGCAGGAAAGTGGAGATGAAGAGGCCGTGCCGGGCCCCAGAGAAAGCCAGAGTCCAGGTTCTCCCCCGACAAGCAATTGCCTGCCTCTCCTAGTCATCGGCCCCCCAGGAAGTGAGACCAATGGGACTTGTAGTTGAAAACCTGCAGGTCAAACTTTAAGGATGCTGGCTTTACTGTTTTTTAGTGTGAAGCATATTAATAGACGCCCTTGAAGAGTGTTGTCTTCTTTAGTATTACTCCACCACTGAAATATTTGCAATTAGTCTCCATAGCTACCCACAGAAGGAAACTGGGATATTTTATACGGTTTATATTTTTACTTTTTTTTTTTTTTTTTTTTTTTTTTTTTTTTTTTTTTTTTTTTTTTTTTTTTTTTTTGTCTTTTTGAGACAGGGTCTCACTATGCAGTTCATGCTGGCCTTGAGCTCACTTTGTAGCCCAGGCTGGTCTCGAACTCACAGCAATCCTCCTGCCTCAGCCTCCCAAGTGCTGGGATGACAAGCGTGTGCCACCACGCCTGGCTTTTTTATACTGTTTTTAAAGAGTAGAAAAATGTTAACCATTTGGATGTCCATGATGGAAAGCAGCAGCTGATGTTTCACAGGGCGATTTTAGTATCAGAAAACTTGCACCCTTCACTCATACCAAGGCGCAGGGCATTCAGGAAGAGGGAGACTAGCTGAGAAGGAAGAAGCCTCAAATCCAGAATCGCCAGGGTAAAAGGGTGCGGTGTGTGTTCCTCGCACCGGTAAGTGTCTGTGACAGCCCAGTACAAGACATTTGATTCTCTGCAGCCCTGCTCCGTAGTTGGGTCTCTGTGAGGTGAGGGTAGCATTTTCCGCTGACCTCTGGAAACCTTTAATAAAGACTGGAAGATAAGGGTAGGAGGCCCTGGCCTTTGGCATTATTGTCTAACTTGGCCCTGCAGACAACTTTGCTGACATCTTTTCATCCTGTGAATGTTGTGGCTGGCCTCTGATCTCACCTGTGGTTCTTTTCAGATCCACAGGGCCTCGATGAAGATGAATTTGTTTGCAGAAGCATGAGAACGCTAAAGAAAACCACTGCCTGTGTGTTTCCTTAGAGCAGTGTCATCCGTTTTATTAGTCTGTTGCTGGGGATGACAGGTGGCTCCGGGAGTCAGACCCAGCTGGGGGCTTTGCTCAGTTTAAGCAAGTGTTTTCCAAGAGCCACGCCCTTACTCCACCTCTGTCTGACCTGTCCAAGGGCACAGAACAATATGGCAAGATTTGCAGGGCATTTAAAGCTCTTAAAACATTTTACTGCATTATAATTATACAGAAAAGTGCACATCATATAAGTGACTACCTGACTGGTTTTCACACGCCCAACTCCTGTACCACCAGCTTTTCCCCTGAGTGACGGGGACCGACCAGCGAGCTGTTGTGGCCCCATCTAAGTGGCAGTGCTCTGGCCAGTGCTTCTGCAATTGCTGGGAACACACAGTCATGTTGGATGCCACACGGACAAAATTTATTTTAGTTGTTGATCACTTCAGTGCAATATATAAGGACTATGTCACATCCAGCAACCAACCTGTTTCTGCCCTTGCCTCTCCTGACCCTGTAGTCACAATGCAAATTCTTTTGAAAAGCAAGACATGTATGACTAGCCAGAAAACTGAAAAGGGAAGGGTAACCCTATCGAATATGAAGATGTTTTAACTGTGATGGAAGCAGCAACAAAACAGAAATAGACGCATCAAGGGAAAAGGGGCTGTAAATGGCACGTCACGGTGCAGGTGGAAACAGTCCTGCCAGTGATGAAAGATGAAAGCGACGCTTCAAATCCACGATGAAATGGAGAGCTGTGAGCAGATGGTCTTTGCACAACTGGCCCCCCACTGGGGGAGAGGGAGAGTGAGCGGGCTGGATTCTTCATCTCATCTCATACCAAATGAGTTCTAGGTGGATTAAAGGTTCAGAGTAAAAGCCATAAAACTGCTAGACTAGAATATGGGTAATAAATACATAGTATGTACACACACATCACTTATATATACATATATGTATATGAGATAGATCTTGGAATAAGGAAAATCTAAGAATGGTTTAAGAAAACTAAAAATGTGGCAACATCGACTACCTAAAACATAAGACTTCTGCAGTATATATATATTATTTTTTTAAGTTCATAATAAGGTCAAAACTAGGATACATGCTTAGAGCACCTATAACAGACACTCTTTCTTCAACAAACAGAATTCACACAAATCATTAGGAAAATAACCAAAGAGAAAAATTGGCAAAGGACATTAAAAGGTAGTTAGGGGGAAAAACCTACATAGATGCTCCTCCATTTATGGTGGGGTCATGTCCTGAAAAATCCACTGTGCGTTGAGAATCTTGTAAGTCCAGAATGTATTTAAAACACTAACCCTACCATGCAGCGTGGCTTAGCAGCACAGCCCCCTGCAGAGCGGCGTGAACCCGTAGGAATGCAGGACGATGGGGACCGTGGCTCTCCACAACTGCCCAGCATTTCCAGACAGCATCATCTACCGCTGACCTGGGAAAATATAAAAATTCAAAATTTGAAGTTCTGCTTATACTGAATTCATAGCACTTCTTTAACATCATAATGTTTTAAAATTGTAATTCAAACCATCATAAGCTGGGGACTATCCTGAGAGACAGACGGTAGATAGACAGATACAGCTGATAAAGGTGAAATCACGCCCAGCTACAGTTAAATGTAAAGAAGTACAATTTAGAACACTGATAAGGGCGTCTTTGTTTTTGCTTGGCTTCCTGAGTTTTGCATGTTAGCCAAAAGTGCAGGAAGGCTGCACACTGCTGAGTGGAAGCGGGAGGTTCTTCAGTCTGGCCTTCGGGCAACTTGGCAGCCTGTGCCAGAGTTGTCAGAGTGCATGTCTTTGAACCAGCAGCTCCCTGCCTTAGAGTGGCTGCTACAGCAGGGTCAAGAGCTGTGAACCTGACCTGGAAGGCCTCCCCGTCTCCTGACACAGAGTGATCTGGAGTAGTGAGAAGTGCTGGGGGACAGCATGACAGGATGTGGTGACTCGGGTGGACACAGTGCACAGAGTGGCCTAAGGCAGCCTGGACAGTGACCCTGCAGGTCCTGCGGCCACAGGAACTGCAGCGCAGAGGCTGGGCAGAAGCTGAGGGAACCGTGTGAGCCAAGTCAGCTCACAGCTCAGCCGGATGGGCTTGAAATGCCCACACTCCACGGGGTGGTAGATGAATTTCAGAAGTAGTGTCTAGGTCAGCAGAAGGCACTTGGGATTTTATTCCAAAGACAGTGGGAAATGATTAGATTTTAAGCAAGAAAAGAAGTTGGGTTGCCGTATTTATAGTGCTTAGAATTTGTTAAGGATAACATTTCAAAGTTCTGCTGAAGAATGAATTACCTAAATGTCTAGCAAATGGTAAGTTCTGCACCTTAAATTATGTACAGAAATGAATTCCAGATGGACTGAGGATCTAAATATAAAAAGTAACACTATCAAAGTCACAGATGACACTATAGGTGAGCATTTTTATCATCTTTGCATGAGGAAATCCTTCCTAGAGCAGATGGAGGCGTGAAACAAAAGTCGGACAGTTTGGACTGCAGGAGAGTTCAAAGCTTTGGAGTCAAAGGTACAAATCTGTGAGAAGGGCACTGTGGTTTTGTGAGAAAATATACCTATTTGGGGGAGGGGTTATTTTAAAAATTAGAGAAACAGAACAACAATGAAGACAAAATCAAAACAACACAAAAATAACAAAAAACGATACATGACCTCAAAACAAAATGATAGGAACTAACAATGGTTGCTACATTACATATTGTTATCTTCAACGAAGTTGTTCAGTCCATCAGACACAAGAATGTAAGATTGACCAATCAAAGTAACAAGTAATAAAAAAATTGGAAAAGATACCTACTTTTAAGAGATGAATATTAAAGTATTTAGGATAGAATTATCTTCTTTTTTTGGTACCAGGAATCGAACTCAGGATCTTGCACTTGCCAGGCAGGCACTGTGCTGCTGAGCTATATCCCCAGCCCATAGAATAGAATTGTCTTAACGTCTAATTTCCATTAAAATACTTCCATAGAAATAAGAAAGCAGATTCAACTAAATGTCACCATCCTTCCCAACCCAGATGGGAGCACAAGGAGGCTCCTTCTTATTCTTTCCACTCTTCCACATACGAAATTTTTAAAGTAAAATCCACTCTGAAGGAAAAGCAGTACTGAAACGCAAAGCCAGACTGGGAGAAAAAAATCACTACAGATACCAGCCAACAAGGGGTATTGTCATAATATATGAAAAGCATCTGCAAAAAAATACCAAGATGGTGAACAAACCAAAAAATGAACTGAGGGAGCAGTGACAAGTATTTCCCAGAAGAACTGCAAATTTTCAGTAAATACAAACATCCACTCAACCTGTCATAGAGAAATGGAGTTTTTAAAAGGTGCCACTGTTTTTAGGTCTATATAGTTGGCAAAAAAAAACTGAAAAGTTTAATCCTAGCTAGTGTTGGCAAAGAGGTGGGGACATACTTTCACTGTTAGGTATGGAAGAGCTGAAAACTGAGAATATATACCTGACCCTGTCACCTGCTTCCTGCCATGTTTCTGGTTCCCCTTGGGTGATGGTGGCTCTGGACATACTCTTAACCAACATGTTAAGATGAGGTGGTTGAGTGCTTACTAAGTATCAACCATCATTTCAAACACAGCTGTTACCAGACCCATGTTACCGATGGGGAGGCTAGGACAGGAGCCAATGGGTCACCAGGGTGGAGGAGACCCTGAAGCCTGTGCTCACTTTCTGCTCCAGCCTGCTGCTCTTCCTCCTTCTTAGGACCATCCCATATGCAGTCCCTTCTGCCTGGAGAGTCCCTTTCTGGGAGGAGTCTTTCCAGACCCCTTCATCCCTCCCTCACCTCCCACCACCCGGGAGGGCCTCCCTTTTATATAGTCCCAGAGGGCCATGAGCTTCACTTTTGTGACTTGATTGCCCCCAAGAAATGTGTTTTTTTTTGCTTTTTTTTTTTTTTGCGGTACTGGGGATCGAACTCAGGACCCTGCGATTGCTACGCAAGTGCTTATTCCACTGAGCTATATTCCCCAGCCCCGCCCCCGAGAAATGTAATGAATAATGTTTGGTTTGAGTGTCCCCCACCCCACCCCTAAGGAGGAACGTGAGTTCTGTTTTGTTCTCCCCTCCCTCAGCTGTTTATAGTTATCAAATAAACCATGGGAAGATGTCTTTGTGTCTTAGAGATGTCTCCTGAAGGATTTAGAGGTAAAATGTCTTAGTAGAATTTACTTTAAAATGCTTCGACAAGCCAAGTGTGGCAGCTCATGCCTGTAATCCCAGCACGCCAGAGGCTGAGGCGGGAGGATTGCTGTGAGTTTGAGGCCAGCCTGGGCTACAAAGTGAGCTCAAGGCCAGCCTGCACTGCACAGTGAGACCCTGTCTCAAAAAGATAAAAAATATTAATAGTAATAAAATAAAATTTAAAAATGCTTCAATAGAAGCAGATTTGATCAGTTTCATTTGGAGTTGGCGTGTGTACAGCTAAATATAGGAGAGACCAGCCGCTTTTAGCTTTTTTGGACTCAACATACTTGTTTGCCCCTTCCCCCTCCCCAGCCCTGTTTTCGTGGGTCACTTCCTGGTGCTTGGGCCTCTGAGACTCTGCTTTCTTCACTAGGGGATAACCATCTTCGCTCTGAGTTGAGCACTCGGTCTTCATGGGCAAGCTTACACTAGAGAAAAAACACTATGAGATCCAAGTGACAGCTCCTTGACGTAAGGGATTTGCTCTGCAGATGTGCTTGTGGACTAGGGCAGGCCTGTGCGCTGGTTTGAAACCCACTGGCCTTATTCTTTCATTGCATCTTCTTAAATCCCCAAGATCTGTGCACTAGGATAGTGGTCTTACCAGCAGCTGAACCAGGAGTTCTCCAAATTCCCCCAGGTGAATGCTTTCCATGTGCTAGCTCTCTGGGTGGTGTATTTGTGGAAAACACAAGAGTGTTAGCATCCCTGCCCTCTCTGCTACATTCTCTTCTGCTTCTTGGAGGCTTTGGAGATTACTGTCAAATGTCTTGAGCACTCTGGATTATTTAATGAGAAATGGATCCATGTTTATCCAAAGAGTGAGAGTTTTCTGGTTGTCTTTGCAAACCCTCCCAGGGGACTGCTCTCTAGAAGGTGTGGGGGGTATTTGCACCTGAGCTGTGCATTTGTCAGACACTCTGGCAACAAGGGTTCAGTAATCCCTGACTCAACCTGTGGAGGTTTTCTCTTCCCACAATGTGTATCCTCAGCCTCTTCCACTCTCCTCTCCCTTGTCTACCATATATTTACAGGCCTTCTTCATCTTTTTTTAAAAGCACACACATGCATATGGAACACATATCTATCCACACCCACATGCATGCACGCACACATACACACACGCACAGCCCTACCTATTCATAGTTTGCTTCTGCCTGGCACTGCTTCTCTTTGGTCCCATCTCCTGGACCCAGGAAACAGCTAAGACACAATGAAGTGCTACGATTTGGAGACAAAGAAGACCTAGGTTTGAGAACTGCCTCTGCCACTGTACACCCTCCGCTTATTTAGCTTGTAGAACTCTTTGGGTCTCTTTCTTTATCTGCATGCTATAGATATCAGGTCGTTGCTAGGTCTCGGAACCTGTGAGGCTCTCATAGGCCAGTAACTGCATTATAAACCCGCTAAGTGTGTGTGTGTGCATAAGTATGCTAAGTGAAAATGCTCAGTGAGTTATAGGGTGCAGTGAAGTGTGAATGGCCCCATGTGTTCCACGCTCACTACTTACCCTTTTCTGACTCAGCCTCCGCCACTCTTGAAAATAAAGCCCTTGCCCACCACCACTTCAATCCCAGCAGGACTTGTTGAAAGCCACCACAGAGGAATGAAGCTGGAAATCATTAACAGAAGGCTACAGGAATATCTTCAAATGCTTGGAAATTGAACAGCACACTATCGAGTTAAATAACCCTTAGTTATTATGGGATGATCAACTCTGCAATCTCTCAAGTGAGTGGACAGCGAAGGCTTAAATAAATGAGACAACGGAAATGATTTCAGGGCTCCAGGAGGGGCTAACTCTCTTACAGCATTCAATATTCTCTGGGTTTAGACAAAGACTTCTCTGGGCGGCCCGTATGTATTTGGTTTACAAACAAAGGAGGGGGATACTCAAGAAAATGTGGGAATGTGAGCAGGACTTGGGAAACCCATTACAGAATTCTCCAAGTAATACATTAATTTAGGAGAACTGTGTTGTCTCCTGGGAGGCCTTCACTGCAGGAGTGAGATGCCTGCAGCTGCAGTCTCGTTGTAGTTAATTGGAGTTGGAACCAGATGTCCTCAGCTGTGGTCTTATCTTGTCCTTTGAGGCTTCACAGCTTCACAGGCCAATATAGGCCTCAACGGTGAGCAGTGACTCACAAAAGCTCATTTACTATGAGTCCACTGCCCATCCCCAGATAAGGTGCTTAAACTTTGGACAACTCCCAAGTAAACATGGAAAGCCAATTGGTTAATATTAAATCCTGCTCAGAGCCACTTCACAGTGTTCTCCATCAGCACACTTCTAAACAAGTTCAACGACAAACTTCTCAACCCACAGGTCAAGGACTAAGTCTCAAAAGCAGGTGGGGGGACATAGAAATGAATGAAAATGAAAAAATACAACGAGGTGCCGCTAACACAGAGCTGAGCAGGAAATCTACAGCAGAAAATGCTTACGCTAGACAGGAGGAAATCATAATCTGTAATTAAAGCTCCTGCCGCCAGAAATCAGAACAGGAAAATTAATCCAAAGTGAGCAGAAAGTAGGAAAGAATACAAATATGAGCAGGAATGAATAAAACTGAGGCCAAAAAAACATCGCAAATCAATTAAACCAAAAGCTGGTTCTTCAAGAAACAGTCAATAAAACAGGATAAACATTATAAATCTCACCTGTCACTGTTCCATGTCGCGGTGGATACAAGAACCTACATGTGACAAATTGCATAGAGCTGAATATATACATGAGTACAACTCAAGTGGGGGAGTCTGATCCATCTATGTCAAAGGCAATATCTTGATTATGATATTGTGCTGTTTTTGCATAGTAATATTTTTGAGGAAAACTAGATAAAGTATTTATAGGATCTCCGTTATTTCTTAGACCTGCACATGAATCCAGTTATCACAAAATTAAAAGTTTACTTTAAAAATATTTGTGGGTCCACAACTTGTGCCAGACTTAGTGGGGCAGCTAGCTGGGGAGCCTCATGCAGCTGCAGTCCCCTGGCAGATCAGCGGGTGCTGAGTACCCTAAGACGGCCTTGCAGGTCCAGCAGTTGGGGCTGGCTGTGCACTAGGGCATGGCTTAGAGGTAGTTCCAAGAGACAACACTGCCCCACAGAACAAAGCCTTCTTCAAGCCTCCACAGGCCTGGCACTGGCCAAATGAAATCAAATGACCACGCTCAGCGTTACTGTGGCGAAGGACTACACACAGGCCTGGGCCGGAGGATGTGGGACTCATTGGGTGCTATGTTTGAAATTACCTTTCACAAAGGAGGGGAAAGATGTGTCCATTTTTCTTCATGGACATCTATCACTGTCCTCTGTCCAAATATTTTTAATACTTCTCCATAGTTAGAAATTTTCCAGCCATGGGAGTACAGCTTTCCCTGCTTTCTTTGCTAATGTGCTTCCATCACATGACTTGGCTTCCACCTGGACACAGTGTGGGACTTGAAATGACCTGTGAAGAAACAGGCAGATCCGGGCATGCTGGCGCATGCCTGTAATCCCAGCACTTGGGAGCCTGAAGCAGGAGGATCATTGCGAGTTTGACAGCCAGTTTGTAGCCAGCCTGGGCTACAAAGTGGGCTCAAGGCCAGCCTGAACTGCAGAGTGAGACCCTGTCTCAAAAAGACAAAAAGACAAAAAAAAAAGAAAAGAAAAGAAACAGGCAGGGCAGGGACACTGTTTGATTGGGCCTAGAGGTATGGGAGCAGCGTGTTTCTGACACTGGCAGGGTGGCAGTAGCTCCTTGGCTGTGGCAGAAGTGTGTGGCTTGGCTTGGTATGGATTAGAGAGATGCAGGCTGGAGCTGGCGCAGGGGTGGGGCTGCTAGATCTCCCTTGTCGGGCTGGTTCTGTGCTGTGATTTGAATTGTTACTGGAATCCCTGCTCCCAGCCCTCCACCCTTTCAACATTTTGGAACATTTCTAGTAAATCCTTTCCTGCTTAAACTAGCCGGAAAGGATTCTGGTGACTGTACCTGGCAAAGCTGACGGATAACATACATGCTTTATGAAATATCAGCCAGATGGACAACTTGCCTCTTCAAAACTAAACAAAACTATAATTTTAAAGTAACGAGAGGGCTTGTGCAGGCAGGCTGTTCCCCACCCCATCTTTACCTCTGAGCCTCACCAGTACTTCTTTTCTCTCTTGACCTCGGCCTCTCAACCTTCCCTGAGGCAGTCTTGAGTCCTGGTTGATCCACATGAAACCATTTCTCTTGGTCCAAATAGTCAAGCATCAGCAGCTCGACAGGGTTTGACTTCACCCGTGCCATCTTCTTGAACTGCTCCCCTTTCAAAACTCCGATTATCACCTCTCTACCAATGTTCAAGACTTTATCAAGTTCCTTTCTGATAGCTCCAATTTCCCATGGGGCTTTCTAATCATCTGTGTCCTTGTCACCATAAGCAATAGTAGAACCAGATGTATCCTCTTTCCCTCAGGCTAATAAGCCCATTGGCTGTCCCTAAGTCATCAGCAGCACGAACATTTCCTACATCGCTCAGGCTGGATCAAGTGTGCTTTCATTATGACTGTAAACCAAATGGTGGTTTAGAGCTGAGGCACTGGAGCCAGACTGGATGTGAATGGACTCTGTTGTTTATTAGTGTATCCATGGGCATGTAAACTGTGTGTACTGTATCTCAGTTTCCTCATCTGTAAAGCAGCAACTACCTGTAGTGCTTAGTTCGGGGAGTGCAAATCAGTTTAGATTTGTATATTGTTGAGAACTCTGGTATTGGTCCTTACTTTCTCATCTGCCTGGTGTGACCTGCCTCAGGTTTTGGCCTCCCTCAGCCCTGCTTAGAGTCCTGCCTGCCCCCAACATCCCTGGCCCAGCCTTTCCCACACACTCTTGCTCCTGAATCACTGAGGAATCCAGTCCCCTCCCAAGCTCCCTAATGTCATTTGGCTCCTCCCACAGCCCTTGGGTTGACCCTCCAAAGCACTGGTGGGCTCTACCCAACCACATATTTACACTTTTAATCCTACATAGCAGGGCGGTCTTTTAGCTGCTAGCATATGGCCATTTTCCTTCTCTGAACAGACAAAGCTTCCGAAGGCCAGATTGCTCATTCTACCAACAGCAGGCATGGGCCAGTGCTGGGCTGGGACCCTGACTGATGGCACGAATTTGTTGTGCCTTCGCATCTCCTGTCCAGCCTACTGGTAGAGGCAGCTTGACAAGCTTTTTCCCTCCCACAATAGAAACCATGTAATTTTAAAACCAAGAGCAAGAGGCTGGAGTGGGAGGCAGCTTTGTACCCTCCGAGAGTCATCGTGGCAGAAGGCAGAGTCCAGCTGCAGGCAGAAGACACAACAGTGCCGTTAACAAGCCGGTCACTGAGCAAGGCTCGTACAGCTCCTGCAGACCTCATTTCTGCAGCTGCCGAATGAGGACGTTAGCACAGTTCCGGATCCCCTTCTAGCCCAAACACTCTGTGACAAATCTCCAAGAGGGTGGATTCGGGAAACTGATTTTCTAATTGATTGAGCAGCACAGAATTATTGCATGGAGAATTAAACTGCTGTTCATAACAATTCATTTCCTGAGCACAGCCTATCAACCAGTGTTTATTAAGCACCATTTACTCTGCAGGGCCCAGAGATGAATGCTATGGAGACAGAAGTGATGTCTCACAGGGTCCATGGCCTCAAGGAGTTGATTACATAGTCTGAGTTTATTGTGTAATACAAGCTTACCATGCTAGGGATCCAACACACTGTTCTTTGTTTACCTAAAACTTCTTTTATAAAGTAAGGAAGTTATATTTCGATCATTGCATATAATCCCTTTGTGAGCTAAGTGTTCTGTGTATCATTTCTATGTTATTTGATTCGAAACACACATATTTGCTGTATGTTTAGATATGAACATGCATTTACATGCATATATTTAAGATGTCTATTAACAGGCTGAGTTTTGAAAATATTCTGATATAAAAACGATATAGGAAATAGTCACGAAAGTAGAGGATATTGTATTGTGAGCTCCATGTGCTCTTCAGCCATCAGCTTTCTGCTGTTCTTTCTCATCCGTTTTCCTCCCTTTGTGCATATATGAAATCACTGCCTCTAAAGTTCTCAGTGCATGAGAAGACATCTTGATTGATTTCCCATTTGTTGTAGCCCAAAGGCAGCACACAGTTCACACTCAAGCCACACCCACTGCAGCATGCGGCAAGCTTGAAGGCAACCAAACCAGGCTCTTTCAGACAAGAGAAAAGTGCGCTAATCCCTGCTTTGATGCCCTGGCACTGTCAAAGGATTATAGCCATTTCTAAATACTTGTTGTCAATTTCTGCACTTACTACAGACCAAGAGTATACAATTTGCAAACTGGCCCCAAGCCATAGACCACACTCTGAGTAGCACTGTACTAGAGTGTTTTAAAGCAACCCCAGGCATTATTTTATTGCACCTGTAAGTCCAACTGCTATCGTTAATGGATAAGGACTTTTTTTTAAACAATCAGACTAGCACTAGGACTTCCAAGAAAATCATCAATAATTTTTTAATATTATCTCATATTTAGTTCATGCTCAGTTTTTCCAGTTGTCTCAAAGTATCTTCTCATAGTTGGTTTGCTTTATCCAGGATCCAAATAAGGATCTATCATTCCATTGCATTGATATCCCTCTTCAGCATCTTTCAAATGATGGTAGACTCCCTCTCCTCTACAAACTGTTTTAAACCACCTGCCAGATAGCTTCCTTTAACTATAAAAGTTTTTCTCATTCATAATATTTCAACATTTTATTGTTTTATTTCATTTATTTTGCATTCAGTGTGACCCTCCCTCCCTTTCCTTACAGAAACACTTTTAAAAACCTCTGTAATTTATGTGTTAACAACTGTATTTCCCACTCCTCACACTTGTTCTCAGGACCACACAACTGTTACTTACCACTGTGTAGGTAAAACTCCCAGTACCTCTCACTCTCTTATCATCTCAGATGCTCTTCGCCCCAATAGGCCCACATATACCTGTGAACATTATTAAATGAACATAGATTTTCTTGCCCATGACATGTCAAAGTCATGCTTGCCAGGTACTTCCATTTGTTTGGGGACCTGTGCATACATGCAATGACTGTAGACACTCACATGCTTTGAAATGGACCAGACCCATCTGCGGTTTTCACACGATGACATATTTTCCCATACGCTTACCACCCTGCTAAAGATGCAGAAACTCTGATATCTTTGAAGGCTTTACTGGCCAGCGCTTCATATAGAATTGTAGAACTTTAGCACAAGAACATAGCACTTAAGCAATCAGACACCATGAAGGAAACAAAGGTCCCCACAGCTGTCTAGGTGCCCCCTGGACAAGAGCCCAGAAGAGACTTGGCTAACCTGTGGGATGTCAGACTCTGTGCCAGGCAAGGCCCTGCAATGTACAAGCAAGAATTGGACTCTGGCTGGTTCTGATGGTGGGACAGTAGGTGACTAACAAAATGGGCTGCAAGTTTGGATACCAGGTTTTGAAAACAGGCAGGATCGGAGGGAGACTGGGCAGCAGAGACACAGTCGAAGTCATGCTTCAGGGACACTATGGTTAGGAGGTCCCTAACTCTTGCCCTGCTGCCTGCCACTCTGGCTGTTGGACAGTACCACAGCCGAGCACAGGAGCCAGATGCCACTGCTGTATGGAATTCCAAGCCCTGAGTCTAAATTAAAAGTCCCGATGGCAGCATTTGACTTGCTGAGTCTCGACTCTGTGAGTTTCACCTGGTGACTGAGGACCAAGGAAGGGCACCTGGCTTGGGTCCTGTCTATAGCAGGAAGTGGATCCTGCTTTCCACTGCCAACCGCACCACAAAGGAAAGGGCATGCAGATGTCCAGTAATGACCTGCAAAGGCAAATGATCACACCAGCTCCACATGCGAGCTTCTGCTAGCATTGAGATAGCCGGCAGCATTTCCTGTGGAGGCGTTTCCCACCCCTGGCCCTGCTGTGTATTGCACTGGGCCAAAGATGAAGTGAAACACAGGAGAGCTGATGAGGCACTGTAAGGTTTCTGCCATGGTTCTCTTGGTGCATTTCCGGTGGCTCTCAAATTCCACACTGGGAGATGTTGCCAGGCGGCTCAGTCACACAAGGCTAGAGCTGGCACTGTGACAACTGTTCCCAAAAGGCACAGTTTTCTTTGTTACCAGGAAAAGAAGCCCTTGCATTTTCTGGGCTGAGGTAAGAGTGTTTGGCAGGCCCTGTCTTCTCTGCTTTCTGACGGCCTTCACGAATTGCCAGATGGAAAATAATGACCCAGAAAGACCTTCAGAGACTGTTTCTACGGCTTGGGCATCTTGTTTAGGTTCCTCTGAGAAATCTGCTGAGGCCCAAATTCAAATGCAAGTTGTTTATTTGAATAAAGGCATAGGAACTAAGGCAGTGGAGGGAAGGACACTGTAAAAAGGGCGTTACCAAACAAGTTACTTCTGCAGACAGCTGCAGATTTATCCTACTGGGGATCTCTGGGAGCCAGTGCACAAGGCCTGAGGAGCTGGAGCTTTAAACACCAGTTTGTCAGTCTTTGGCTGAAGGCACAACTGAGAGGGCACTAATCCCTCAGCACTTCTGCCCTACTATGTGCTTGGACAGAACAGGCCTTTACACCAGACAAAGCCCTCAGACAAAGAGGCCAATGCTGCCAGGTGGACAGAATGCTGAGGCCCAAGGGGTCCATTCAGTGCACCCTCAGCACTCTCTGCCTTGTTTTCACCCCCCTCCTCCAAACAGGGACAGACTCTGTGTTCGCCACTCTTTCAAAGCCCAGCAGAGCTCTTTCAGAACCAGTCCGGGTGTTCATATTCTCTGCTACCACCAAAACCTAACTTCTAATTGGTACAACTTGCTCGTCTCACTCCTGCACAGTAACTGCCCACCATGTTACAGGGTCGCTCTGCAGTTTGGTCCTCTTTCCACCCTGCCCATTAACTCACTGCAGCCCACAGGTTCCGACCACAGCCCTAGGATGACTGCATACCTGCCCACGGACTCACTAACTGACTCCCACAATTTTCCATTTGGCAAATGTCCTGGCTGTTGGAAATGCTGTAGGCCACGGCTATGGTGCTTTTGGCAAGTCCTTGTCAGCTCTGAAGGTTTTGGAGAGATTTGTGATTTGCTGAACATAATGGGTCTTAGGTGGAAAGCTGTGATCTTGACAGTACGGAACAGTTTTCTTCTCTGGACAAAAAGGTTGAGTTCCTTTAGGACTATGGGTAGCATTTGCTTAAAGGGAGAGCCTATGAACTGGCAACTTGGCAATGTCTGAGAGAGGCTGAGATGTTAGCTAAGGCAGAAATATTGGCCCTGTTCTCTCTGATGTACAAACATCCTACTGACATTTACCAAGTAAGGTGAAAGATTATCTGACATCTGTCTTGTGATTCTGTGTTAATGAAGCAATATCCTGAAATATGATAGCTTTCTGATTTTCATCCTTTACCTTTTCCTTTATGTAACCTAAGAATCAGGCCTTAGTATAAACTGAGATATTTCAGGATCAAGTGGCTCTATCAGAAAGGATCTTCTGGGGTCATCTTGAACAGTTTCTTTCCCTGCAGGTAGCACCTAACTTAAAGAACTCCTAACGGGATGCCACTTACCAGTGGTTTGAAAATGTCCCAAAAAAGTGGCCAGACAAATGCCACACTTGCTATTCTCAGTGTCTTCTTTATAAACCCTGAGTTTCTCCTTGCTTGGATTTCAGATTCAAATTTTAAACAAATGTCGTGTGACTGCCTTGATCCTACAAAGATTTGCCCTGTAGAATATGAGTAATCTACCACCATGTTAGCATATAAGATCATGATATGCAACTATATGAAGTTAAATGGAGTCATTTGCGGCCTTTAGCCCTGTAGGAAAGCTCTTTAAAAACATAGGTAAAATTTGCTTTGTAAAATATCAACAAAACACGCTGGGTAAATGGATTGATAAATGGTGGCCTACATTGTTATGATTCAGATCTAAAATGTGCCCCAAACATGTTATGTGTATAGAGGCAGGGCTTCCGGAAGGTGACTGCGCCATGAGGTGCTACACTCACCAGCGGTCCTTGATGAGCTCATAGTTGAATGTGCTGTTAGAAAGGTTGGAGCTTGGTCAAAAGAGATGAACTGGTAGGGTGTGTTCTTGCCCCCAGCTCCTTCCTTTCCCCTTTGCTACCATAGGTTGAGCAGCTTTCCTCTGCCGGGCCAGTCCACCATAATGTTTCTGCCTTGGAGCCAGCTGACTATGCACTGAACTCTCTGAAACCACCAGCCAAAATAAATCTCTCCTCTAAATTATGGGTGTTGGGCTGGGGATATAGCTCAGTGACATAAGCACCTGCCCGGTAAGCGCAAGGTTCTGAGTTTGATCCCCGGTACCACAAAAAAAAAGTTATGGATGTTGGGTATTTTATCCCAGTGATGGGAAAGTGACAAAAACAGCTAGATGGACGTGAGATGAGCAACCATCATAAATGTTCATGGCAAAAATCTGAAAGGGAAGCAAAACGTATGTTTTGTAAATGTTTGCCTATTTTCTATATATTTGAATTTTTTATAATAAAATGTTGGGAAATAGATATAGTTTATGTTTTCAGTATATTAAATGTCTACCTACATATATTTATTAATAAAAACTTGGGGTTTTAAGTTACCACAAACTTTCCTGAGACAAGTCTCTCTTCTTAATTAATATGAAAAATGACTTTATTTTCCACATGGTAAAATTAAACTATCAAGAAATAGTAATGAGTATCTCCAAATTGCTCTCAGAGATAATAACGGTTATTAGCCTTGGTCCTTCTGACTGTCAACCCTGATATTTTAACTTCATTGGATTAAGAATTGCCTAGCTGATCCGTGAGCCCACCCCTGGGTATATCTGGAAGACTATGGAGGCCAGACTGCAGGGATTTTTTTGTTGTTGTTGTTATCGGGAATCGAACTCAGGACCATGCACTTGCCAGGCAGGTGCTTGTGCCACTAAGCTATACTCCCAGCCCCAGACTGTGGGGATTCTATGTGGTCCCTCTCTTGTTCCTCTTTGCCACTGTTCTTGGGCACTGCTCCCTGCTCCCCAGCTGCCCTGAACAAATCAGCTTGCTCTACCACACCCTTCCACCATGATTTTTCCGCCTTGGAGCTGGGTGGCTATGGGCCGAATTCTCCCATACTGCCAGCTAAGATAAACCTGTCCTTCTTTAAGTTGTGAGGGTTGGGTATTGTGTCCAGCAATGAGAAAACTGACTAACACAGTCCCAACTTTCAAATAACTTATATTCAGATGGAAAAAATTCTTCCCACAGTGACAGGTCTAGGTCTGTCTTATCACCTATCCTGTACTATATCATCTGTGTTATTGGCACCTACACTTTCCTGCCTAGGTGATAAAATTTGCATTTGTACCTACTTCACATACATCACCCACAGTTATGTTTAGGGTTTGTCACAGCCCATGTTCTGTTAAGTATAATAGAACACCAGACCCTGGATTTCTTATGTAGACAGGTTTATTTGGCTCCTTGTCTGGATGCTAGGAAGCCTAACAGTATGGTGCTGGCACCTTCTCAGCTTCTGATGAGGACTTTATTCTGTTTCACTCTATGGCAGAAAGCAGAAGAGCAGGTGGGAAAAGAGAAAACAGGGCTGTACTCCCATGATAGCTAATTCATTCTGTGAGAAATGTATTAATTCTTTCCTGGGGATTCCACAGTGCCTTCCACCAGGCCTCACCCCCAAACTCTGCTGCATCGAGAGCTTCACCCTCAGCATGAGTTTTGGTGGAAACAAGCCAAATTCAAGCCATAGCAGAGCTCATTATTTCTATCTACCTGTACATCACTGTCTGCCTCAGTATTACGTAGACTTCACATGCATTCAGTCTACACCTTTTTCATCTACAGCCACATTTTCAACTCTGTCTTCCATACCTAGGCTTACACGCACATCAATGTCTACTGGAACATTCCCATCCACCTCGTGTATCAGCGGTTCTCAGCAAAGACAACTCTGTGTCCCAGGGATGGCTGGTACTGTCCAGAAACACTTCTCATTGTCACAACTTGAGGCTGGGAGACAGAATGCCCTGGCATCTAGTGGGCAAAGGCCAGGGATGCTGCTTGAATGTCTTGCAGCGTCCAGGACATTTCCTGACAATAAGGAAGTAACCAGTCAAAAATGTTAGCGTTGGGCCAGGGATATAAGTCAGTGGCACAGTGCCTGCCTGGTAAGTGTAAGGCCCTGAGTTTGATTCCCAGTACAAAAAAAACACAAAGGGTTAGTGTTGCTGGGGTTGAGCAGCCCTAGTCTACATCACTGAGGTCACTCACAGCATGTGTGTAGGGTACTGGGCACATGTGCATCAACCGTCTACATCTGTGTTTACAGAGACATCGTCTGAGTCTGTGTTTGCATCTCTGTCACTGACAGCTACGTTCACAGCATCCACAACACCTACATGCTGTGCTTCAGCATCTACCTCATCCAGACTGTACATCCACATCCACACGTGCACCCAATTAGCACCTCGAAGTGTGTTTGTTATATCAGAATGAGTCCTTTTGAACTGAAAGTAAAATTTAACTTTACCCTCCCTGTTCTGGTCACACACATAAAATGTGAGAGGAACAGAGGCCACACTGAAGTATAAGGAACGCGAGCTAAGTGCTGGGTCTGTGCCTGCTGCTGAGCACTTTGACACTCTGGGCTTCTGGGCTCTGCATTTGACTTGGACTGAAGTGGGAGGGGAAGGCTGTGCCCGGTGCGTTTCATCTAAGTTCCCCCTGCTTCTAGCTTCAAGGGATGAGAAGGCAGCTCATGCACATATCATTGTTTATCACAATGGTGATAAAGAATAATTTGTCCTCCAAAGAGCAATCACCGCACTTTAGGAGCCTGATATAGTTTGATCACATCTTGTTCTACCCGAGCTGGGCTGGGCTGGGAGGCAAGCTGGGCACAGAGCGGCTGCAGAACCTGCACATTCATCCAAAGGCTCCCAGGCCTCAAGGACCAAAAGACATCTGATTCCATGGCCAAAACAGCAGCTCAGGTTGTCACCTTCACTTAGCCTCCTGAGGTGAGTGGGAAGTGACGTTTCTAGATGAAACTGAGAACGGGGGCAGAGGACAAGTAAGAGCGAATCCCTGGGCTTCTTTAGCTCTTTAGTGGGTGAGATTTACTCTATGACCCATTGCCTCAAGGAAACCATTATTTCTCCTCCCAGAACAAGGCCAGTCCCAGGCAAAGTTGCAAAACCAACTCTCACTCACCTTTTTATATTCTCATTTGGCATAGCTCTTCCAGCACATAATCCTTGGAGCTGGAAATGAAAAACTAAAAATTCTTTACTCGTCATTATGGCTCATATCTAGACAGCCCCTCTAAACCTCATGTGGTCATAGGTGGGGCTTTGCTGAGGTGGCTGGGTCTAGAGTGTGTGATAATAGAGTTCAGGAAGTGTGGTTGCTAATTTAGTCCACTGGTTGGTGTGGCACATTTCTAGGGTAGAACGTAAGCAATCAGAAGAGGGCTGCTGCTGTTGCTTGCTGCCTTCTGCCTGCCATGAACTCTTTCTCCTCTGTGATGCCCCTCTGCCACCCACCCCGCCATAGAGCCAGCTGACTACAGGCTTAAACCTCCACAGACTGTGAGAAAATAAACCTTTTCTCCTTTAACTTTGGGTGTTGGCTATTTTGTGTCAGCAATGAGAAAAATAACTGAGATACTCATTATTAAAGGTCTTCCTTTTTCTTTCTTTCTTTCTTTCTTTCTTTCTTTCTTTCTTTCTTTCTTTCTTTCTTTCTTCCTTCCTTCCTTCCTTCCTTCCTTCCTTCCTTCCTTCCTTTCTTTCTTTCTTTGTACTGGAAATTGAACTCAGGACTTTGCATTTGCCAGGCAGGCACTGTGCCACTGAGCTATCTCCCCAGTCCTATTCAAGGCTTCTTAACTTTGCATATAAACAGGAAATATTCAGCCTAGCATGGTTCATGCCTGTAGTCCCAGCTACTCTGCTGCTCACAAGGCTGAGGCGAGAGGATAACTTGAGTGTAGAAGATTGAGGTCAGCCTGACAACATAGTGAGACTCTATCTCAAAAAAATTTTCTGCTTAGTAGTAGTTATAAAGGATTATAGCCTGTAGCAAATAACCAAATATTTAAAATGCCAACAAACACCATTGAGAAGTTTTTGTGTTAAAGGATTCAATCTAACTTTGCAACAGTAGGGTATCATGGTGATTTTGGTTTTTTGTTTTGGGTTTTTTTTTTTTTTTTTTTTTTTTTTTTTTTTTTTTTTTTTGTCTTTTTGAGACAGGGTTTTGCTGTGTAGTTCAGGCTGGCCTTGAGCTCACTTTGTAGCCCAGGCTGCTCTCAAACTCACAGTGATCCTTCTGCCTCAGCCTCCCAAGTGCTGGGATTAGAGCTGTGTGCCACCACACCTGGCATATGGCAATTTTGTATTAAATGTGTATACTGGAGGATATACAAGGCCCATATCTATTCTTTAGAAGTACTTCATTTGATGAATTATTAATTTAATGTTATGAATTTTACTATATGAAACAATGAGTACTTAACAGAAAAAATCAAAAAATAAGGTATTGAATTTTAAATATTTATTCAGTGTTTATAAAAAAGCATCAAAAATTTCAACATTGACTGTTTTTTGGCTTAAAAAATCTAAAAAATAACAACAGAAATAAATTCCTAAATGAACCACAAAGAAAGTACCGGTAGCGCTCTACAACAAAAGTTATCTTTACTTCAGTGATCACACCTAAGGCGAGTCCACACACATGGCAACAGCATGCTCCACACACAAGTATTGCTTACACTGACAGCACCTGTGCTTAGGTTTCCCGGCTCTTTTGTAGAACATACTTGACATCTCGCTGGTCTTGCTATTTTATCCAGATCGTCTTACTATATTGTACAATGTGCAGAAAAATAAGATATCATAATAAAATATCAAATATATCATGAGTGCTTAGAGTAGGTATCAACATTTTCACATCAGCCACGTACTTGCTTACAAAGCCTAAAATACAGCATCCGAAATAAATACTTACGTGAATTACAATGTCAATACAAACAGCGGTCTGCCACAGCAAGAATCTTTGCTTCAACTGTCACACATGACGACATGAAGTCTTCACACATGATGACTGCATGTTCCATGCATCAATACCACTTACACTGACAGCATGTATGTTTTGTTTTCCTGTCCTTTTTTGTAGGGCACAGCCGACACTAATATGTCTCCCACAGGGATGAAAAGTGTGACAGACACGGGGAAGGCGTCCCTCCACGGGTCACAGAAGCAAAGGCTTTCAAGGTCCGAGAGGGCGATGAGGTGTAGGAGTCAGGCAGGTGGAAGGCCACAAAGAGACTCACAGGAGAGAGCACAAAAGAGCGGGATTTGACGAAAGGCTTGAGTCCAAACCTTTATCAGAACCCACCACACAAACCAAGCACAGCCTTCTGGGGACTCAGGCTGCAGCTTCCTGTCTCTGCACTGAGAGCTGCAGTGCGAGCGGACCTCAGGGAAACCACCTTCCTTTGTTAGCCAGATTTCAGCCCTCGGAGAGTGAAGATCACAACCAAAAGCTTCTAACTGCCAGAGTTAAAAAAAATTTTTTTAATCAGATATGCTCGCACCTGTAATCCCAGCACTCAGGAGGCTGAGCAGGAGAGTTCCTGAGTTCAAGCCCAACATGGAGAACACAGAAACTTAGGGGCTCTGTCTTCAAACGAACAACAACTACACACACAGGCAAAATGTCAGTTTCTTAAATGTTAGACCTTTAATACATTTAGAAATCAGATGAGGAAATCATATTTCTCTGTGTAGGCTGTTTCTGTAGACAAGGTAAGAAAGGGAATTCATGAAGTTATAATTGTCTCTCCCTAGTCAACTAGTTTACTGTCTTAGGAATGTCCCTTTTATTAGATAAGGGTTGACTGCCCTTGTCAATACTCAGACTCATATCCCAATCCCAACATTATAGAACCCAGAGCACTTTTACATGAATCAACTAGGGGAAGTCATTGGCTTTTCACCCACCAAATATGCTCTATGTACAGTTGTAATACTGACAATTGTTTGATGTGATTCTTTCCTCTAACGCTGATGGGAACATTTGGTATTTTTAATTTTGCCTTCTATGTAAGGCTGAGTGGAATGTTGTCTAACTAGTGCCTGCTGTGCTAGGAGCTGGATCTTCATTTCCTCAACCATGATGTGTGATTGTGGTGCCAAAGAAAAGGCATCATTTGAAAAAATTGAGATTCTAACCAACATAAACAACAGCTGCTCAGATTTCTTCTGAATGTGCTGTTGGTTTCCCTACAGGTGATGGGTCTTGGTTCCCTTAGGGAATTTTTTTTTTTTTTGAGACAGGGTCTCACTGTGTAATTCTGCCTGATATTGAACTTACTACATAGCCCTGGCTGGCCTCAAACTCGTGGTGATCCTCCTGCCTCAGCGTCCTGAGTGCTGGCATTACAGGTATGCTTCACTGTGCCTGACCCTTACAGCATTTTTCTTAACCTGTCTGTGTTTATTTGAAATCCCATTCTTTAATGACTTCTGAGTCTTTCTACCAGATTGAGATAATCTTTGCAATGCAGAAAGCACTGCACTATACTTTGGTCCTCCATTAGCCAGCTTCCCATCACTATAATGAAATACATGAGACAGTTAGCTTATAAAGAGAAAAGGTTACCTGTGACTCACAGTTCTGGAGGCTCTGGGCCTGCGGTGAGTCAGCTCCATGTGGCAGGATTGTGCGACCCAGCGAAAGTGTTCAGCTCACGGCTGGAAAGAGCACCCCAGGCAGCGTCATGGGGAAGGAAAGCTAGGCGAGTGCTCTGCCCTGAGCTTCGCCCCCAGCTCTGTCGCTCCAGTTCTGTGTCCCTCTTCCCTGGGTCCCCTCTGTGCCTCTGTATCCAAAGCTCCCTTTCCTGCCTCTGGGAAAGACCAGTCATTAGACAAGAGACCACGCTCATCCAGTGCGAAGGCACCTTAGCTATTCACATCTTCAAGACTCTGTTTCCAACATGAATTCACATTCTGTAGCTCTAGGTGGACATGAATTTGCGGTGCCTTATTCCACTCAGTGCTTTGGCCTTTGTATTTCCAGATGTCCCACAGACAGGCGTGTGGGAGCACATCTGTGCTGTGCCCAGGGAAGTGCTGGTCAGTGCTCAGCAAGCAGCTCCCTTGGCTTGGCGGCGGGGGGGGGACCCCAATATTTGTAAGCTGGGTTCTGTGCTGTAATTTCTCCCACCTGACCAAATTCAAGCTACTGCTGTGAAGTTCAGTGGTGGTCAGCTTGCTCTAGCTGGCCTGTGCCGGCTCCCACATGAAAAGCATAGTGCGCTGCATGCTGCTTCGTCCTTACTGTCCTTACTGTCAGTCATCATCCTATGACAGAAGAAGCCTATCTGCCATGGGCTTCCATTGAGCAAAACATGGATGCCCTTTTGCTGGGAGGGACCAGTGCTTTAGAGATCAGTGAACCCGGAGAGAGGAGAGAGAATGCCATCAGAGGGAGGCAAGGGAAGGCCTGTGAAGGCCTCCATGAATGAGGGGTGGGGAGGAAGGAAGTGGAGTTTCCAGCCTGTATGAGGGCACTGCAAGTGCAAAGGCCCTGGGGCAGGTGGCAGGTTTCAGGCCCAGCGTTGCTGGAGAAGTGTATGTGATGGGAAAGCGAGAAGGGACGTGAGGGGGTGACAGGAAGCGATCAAGAAGGTCTGGTAGCTGGTGTAAGGACTCACTCTGTGGGACAGAAGTCACTGGAGCATTTTGAGCGTGGAATGACATGGCCTGACTAATAGGCGTTTTGAGCTGGGTCTGGCCCCACAGCATAATGTGCTATAGATAGACAAGTGTGATCCTGTAAATATGCTGAAAACTCCACTGAACACACTGATGACTTCTGTTGTATGTAAATGATAGCTCAATACAGTTGTCAAGTTTTAAATCATAACAGCAGTTGCCATGTCCTGAATGCTACCATGAACCAGGCACAGAGCAAAGGATTTCCCACACGTACCCCATCTGCTGCACACCCCTGGTTGGCATTGCTTCCCTCTCTTACAGGTAAGGAAGGTGGCTGTCAAACATGGAGGTTACCTGTTCACAGCTGCATTCCTGACAAATACCCTAGATAGACTTGGCCTGAGGTCCCAAACTTTCAACCACATATTACATAGTCTTGGTATACAGTGAAGACAGCTGGGACTGGGTCAGAGATGAATCCGAAAGAAGAGTAGGGCAGGCGTGGGGTTGTGCACATGGCATCACAGCAGGCTGCGGCAGGAGGGTTACAAATTTGAGCCAAGCCCTGGCAATGTGGTAACTCAGCAAGACCCTGTCTCAAGATTTAAAAAGTTAAAGATTGGCTAGGGATGTATCTCAGCTGAAAGGCTCTGAGTTTATTCCCCAGTATTGCCACACCAAAAGGAAAACAAAAAGGAAGAAAGAGGAAGGGAGGGAGGGAGGGAGGGAGGGAGGAAGGAAGAAGGAGGAAGGAGGAAGGAAGAGAAAAAATAAACAAAGAAAGAAAGGGAGAGGGAGGGAGGGAAGACAAATTATAAGAACTGATTCCCACATGGCCTGGAGCACCTGTACGTGTGTGCTGATGCTGAGCTCTGTGTGTCTCTGCTGACAGAGGCCCCAGAAATACCGAGACTCAGACACAGCTGAGCCCGCAGTGTAGGGCGAAGCGTTTCAGTGGTCCGCAGGTGAGAACTGCAGAAGGGCTGAAGGGGCCCTAGAGACCAACACCTCCTTAGCCCTCCAAGATGCAGACCACCTGGACCGGGGCGTCACTGTGGAGGTGGGGCCAGACGCTGAGGTCAGGTGCAGAAGCAAAACCCACAGCCTCCTCCCAGGAGTCCTGCAAGGCCTCCCAACCCACTTCCCGCAGAAATGTCCACTTGGGCAAGCTCCTGCACCCCGGGGTGTTATCATGGTAGTTATTGTCTCCAGGAGGAGCCAGAGTGGAATTGTTCCCAGGTTAGGGGCTGAGGGCTACTGAGAAGGTTCGCAATTGAAGGGCGCCTCTGGCCGAGCTCTGCACCCAGCCTGCAGTTCTACTGCGCACCCTCTCTGCGGGGTGTTAGGAAATGGCTCGGGGACAGCTTGGATCCCGAGACTCCGGCGTCATTAACACTTCATTATGACACACTTCCTGCAAATCACCTCTTCTCTTTTGGATCTGGGGTGGTGGGATGTTAATCAGTCAATTTTCTAATATTTACTTTTATACTTCATTATATGCCTCCTAAAAGATGAAAAGATTGAACTGAGACTGTCTCGTGCTTTGGTAATTATAGCTCCAGACAATAGCACGTTTGTATGACAATATAAAATTCTCTGGTGCTCTTTTCTGAGATTTATGTATGAATGTAAAAGAGAGCAAATGCAGCTAGGGGGAGAGAGAAAGAAAGGGAGAAGAATGTATGAGGAGAGACCCACTACACATCCGCGTTGCTGCTACCCAGGACAAAAACACAGGCATTCCATCTTGGGAGGCTTCAGATTAGTAGTAATGGCTCCTCAAGGACCATTATGAGCTATTGAGAAATAAAATATTCATAGGTGTAAAACTGGAATTGGCCTACATGAATTTTTCCTAGAGTCTACATTTAGAGAATACATTTTGGTTGAGGAAAAGCCTGCCTGGGAGTTGATATGCTCTAATGTTCACCATAAATAATTAAAAATTCTGTATCAGCAGAATGGCTCCTCTCGGAGCAAAGTCAGCCAAATCTCTCAAAACCAGAGGCAGAAGCAACTTACATTTTGTGACTCCTGAGGATGAGTCCAGAGAGATCAGAGGAAATTCAGCAGGTAGAGGGGAGGGAGCCCTCAGAACAACGGGCACAAGATTGCTTCTGGAGTCTTGGTTATCAATCATGTTGGCCTGAAAGTGGCAAGATTTCACAGCATGATTCTGGCTGAGTGCAGGAAATGCCACATATGTAAATACATATCTTGGAATAAGACCAAACTTCAAAAATTCCTAGGAAGAGCGCCATGTAGCAAAAGCTTTATGCAAAGATGAAGAGAGAAGCTCTGGGTTATCAAGACATCAGAAAGGGAGGGAAGACGCTGCTGTGAACATCCGAACAGGGCAAAAGTCTGACTTCTCAGCTACTTTCTGCTCAGCCCAGCGCTGCAGACAGAAGGGCATCACACTTGCTTTTCCACCAGGAGCCCCAGGTGGACTCCTCAGCAGCTGCCCACCCCACTCCCCTTCTGCTCCCGGGCTTGGGGGACCCCACAGCTGCCCTGATTTTTCTTTTTGATGTGAACCCATCTGCGTTTTTCTTTGGGCGGATTCTTCCTGAATTCAGGGCCAATCAGAGCAACTCCTCTTCCACTGAAGCACCTATGTGTATAAACAATATGCAAACATTTTTCCATCCTGTATTACATGTAGAGCACCTACATGTGCCAAGCTTGGTAGGCAGGAAACAGGTGCAGTTCTCCTCTCCCACCTGACTTTTAAGCATGTGCTGTTGAATCTCCCCTCCTGACCCTGGAACAGTGTCTCAGGCTCTTCATTAATTCTGGGCCATCCTAACAGACTCCTCTGAACCCAGCCCTCCAAGCAGGTGCTGTGTGGCATCTCTCTCCAGACGCTGGACCCAGAAGTCAAAGGAGACCCACACATCCTCGGCCACACTGGTCAAGCCTTTCTGCCATCAATTCCAGGAACAAATATTTAAGTAAAGAAGTGCTGGGGAATGAGTAAAATAAATACATGAGTGCTCGGCCTTCTGGTGGGTTCCAGTACTCCGTCCTTCTGTGTTGCCTCTGTGCAGTGCCGCTGAGTAAGCAAGAATAACTTGTGTCTCGAGGTCCAAGCCTTGAGCAAATGTGTAAAGGAAGTAAAATGTGGCTTGCTTTCCTTTGACTTGAGGCATCCTGGAATTAAGATGCACCCCTCACAGGACCCCAGGGGAACTGCACTGGGGGAAACATTACATCACAGAAGAGCATCACGTGACATCCACAAGTGCACTGGCACATAGTCACCATGCACAAAAGCAACATGAGGTAGTGAATTATGAGAGAAAATGTAAGCTCGGGACCTGTTCCCCTAGGTGGCCTGGTCTATATGCTGTTCCTTTGTCTGTTTGCTTCCAGCCCACCCCAGTCTGTCATGGATCACCGGGCAAGTGTATTTTCTGGGCTTTTTTCAAAGTGACATTGAAGGACGGAAAGGCAAGGATGGTCACTTCAACCAAAATTTCCCAGGGCAATTGGTAAAAAATATGACTGTACCTCTATCTTAAACCATCTTTATTCTGAGCTCTGGTTCCTAAGAAAAACACTGATTTTCCTCCTTCATCCTGCTTTGAAAGAATTCCTCAGAAATGCTTCCTCTGACAGCCTTTTTAAAAAATATTTAAATGCTGGGTGTGGCGGCACAGGTCTGTAATCCTTCCTAGCACTTGGGAGCCCGAGGCAGAAGGATCCCCGTGAGTTTGAGGCCAGCCTGAACTACACAGTGAGACCTTGTCTCAAAAAATATATATATTTAAATGTGGAAGGCAAAAATCATAGAAAGTTTCTAAAAAATGAAAAATTTAAAAAAGGAAAAGCTGAGTCTAAATGTGGAAACTGGCTGTAGGTCCATCTCTCCTATGTCACGACTGGTCTGATGGATGAAGAGCCCCACCAGCTCGATCTGTGAAGCCACGGGAGGGTGATAACGCCGCTTGGCACCATGCCTTCAAGGGGGTGAGGAGACGGAAGCGCGGGGACCGGGATGCGGATGCTGGAGGAAGGTGGCTGGTTCAAAGAACCTTCTAAGCTGAGGTTTTGAACCATCAGGGAACTATTGGCAAACAATGCATTTGAAAGAGCAGTTGGAACCCTCACACAGTTTTAACAGTAGAGGAAGAACCTGTCACAGAGTTGTGCCAGGAAAGGGCCCCATGGACATCTTTTTGGTACTCACCGTTGTACGGAGTTTTAAAGAAAACTTTTTTTGTGCTCAAAATACCTTTTTTGTTTGATTTGAAAGAATTTCAGATATCAGAAAAAAATGTGAAAATAGCATAAAATTTCCCATGTGCTATTTATCCCAATATTGCCCAAATATTAACATTTTGCCCCACTTGCCGTATCATTGTCTCTAACTCTATATTTTTAAAAATAAATTTGAGAGTAAGTGGTACACGTTTACCTCTAGAAACCTCGATGTGCATTTGCAAGAGCAGGGACATTCTTGCATGATCACAGTACTAATTCTCAAAACTCAGTAAGTCAAAAAAAAATCAGCAAATCAGCATCAGTTCAGTGGGATTACGTAATCCATACATAGGATTCCAGTTTTATACCAGTTGTCCCATTAAAATCATTTTAAAGACTCTTCTTTTAATACTTTGTGGCTGTCATTTTGGTGAAACCAATTCCAGCCTTTTCAGGAAGATGTAGCCTTTCACTCAACACATACAGAACATTTGAGCTGCGTTACTTTTCAGGAAAAGGAATCTAAAATCTCATTTCAATTGTTCTTTAGACATCTTCATTCTCTGAGAGAAGAGCCTCAAGCGAAGCCTCATTTGTCTCCCAGTGCCGGTGTTATCAGAGTAGGTTCTGTTCTGAGCAGGGCACTTCCCTAACTCTTTCCTCATTCCTCACTGGGGTGAGGGAACTCACGTCAAAAATATTCTGGAAGAGGTTCTTACCTCCCTCCCACACGTAACAGCAAGCTTTCCTTTCTCACTGTGAAAGCGGAAGAGGGTGCGCGGATCTTGTACAGCACTCTGGTTGCTACAAGCAGATCTGCCCATTACCCACCTGTGACACTGCCTCTATTTGATTAAGAGCCAGAAGGTAACAACCTAAATACACGCCCACCAGCAAGAGGACTGGCTAAATACACAGGGCAGCTACTCAAAAAAAGATGCAGCTGTGTGGATTCCAAGCTAGTTCAAGCCTAACCCACAGAAAGCGGTTATGTTCCGTTGATTCTGCAGAGTGGATCAGGGAACTTGAAAAGTGGAGATAGAAGGAGGCTTTTATAATATACATTTTTGTACCATCTACTTAAAAAAAATAAAACCCATGTGAATGTTATATACGGGGGTACAAATAGTAGAGGGATGGAAACACGGATCTGTAGATAGATACAAAGACTAACAGAAGACACAGTAGGTCCCATATTCTTGGGCTGCACTGGAGAATTTTTAACGTCATCGTTCCCTTTTCCATTGTCCCTAAGCGACTGTTCAGTCCTCTCCCGTCAGCAGGAATCTTTTCCTCAGCTACTGGAGGAGACACAAAGCAGACCCAGCCGTGCGCACGCTAAGCAGAACGGCTCGCGTATGCACACGGCCTCAAACACGTTTTTATACGTGAAGGCGAGTGTGGAGTGAGGGAAGATGGAGACCAGCTTGGGCAAACGAAGGGGCCCTCCCTCCTCCCTGCCCCCTCCCTCCCGCCTCCTCCCTCCCGCCTCAGGCCTGCACTTCCTCCCGGCCCCCTTCCCGTTGCTTCGTGCGCCTTTCTGCCCACCCGCTCTCCAGACCCTGCGCGCCCTGGCGCCAGGACTGGCGTAAATTTCCGCCCACTCGCGCCGCGCCCCGGGGGCTGTTTCATGACGTCAGGGCCGAGCGAGGGGGGCCTCCTCCCGGCTGCTCGCCCCTCCAGGCCTCGCGCCCCCGCCTGCCCTTTAAAAGAGCGAGGCCTGCGCCAAGCGCGCCACACCGCGGGGACCAGGACGCACGCTGGCTTCCCGGAGCACCTCCGTCTCGCCTTCCTCCTGCATCCGCCTCACCGGTGCAGCCGAGCCGCGCCGTGCAGCCGAACCGGGCAGTGCAGCCGAGCCGGGCCATGCAGCCCGCAGCGTTTCTCGGCCTCCTGGGAGCCGCGGTGCTGGCCGGTGAGTGGGCGCGGCGGGGCTTTCAGCACCGCGGACAGCGCCGCCCGGCTCCCCTGGACTCCCAACTTGGGACAAACGCTGTGAGAAGGGGAGGGTTGCTACTTGGGGTTCTTCATTTCTTCTCTTCCCTGACCGTTTTCCTTGGAATACCCACCGTCGCCTCCGTCCCCATTTGACTTGGAAAGAGCCAGAAGGCTTCCTAGACCAGCCCGGAGAATCTGGGTCTTTTCAGAACCAAGCTTTCCTGCAGATGGGAAGACAGCATGTCGCCCTCTGAGGGGTACTCACATTTCCTGCTCATTTCTAAAATGTCACGCTCTCTCATTACCTGTCTAGAGATGGGTTGTCGTCAGATTCCTATTTGGCTTTTAATATCCAGGTGACCACAGAGAGGCAGGGATACGATGCAGCACTGTATTAGCTGACACGCGTACAATTTCCTTTATTGTTATTATTATTACCATTATTATATAAACATGATAAGGCAAAACTAAGTCTTGTATGTATGCGAGATATACCTTTTTTTCTTATGTTCATATGTGTGTGCATTCATGCATTTGTGGACAGGTTTGATATTTTTTCTTTATACTTTCACATCTAGAGAGAGGTAATTTCACATGCAAATCAATCCCATTTTTCAGTTATTAATGAAAACTACATTAGATATTTTGACTTTGTACTCCTGGGGAAATAACCACAGAAGTATCTCTGGAGTAGTTAAAAAAAAAAAACTGGTTTTGTCAGTTTTGGAGAATGAAAATTTAAGGGGTATATGTTTGACAGTTTCTCTTTATGTGTGGAAGATTGTGAAATTAATCTTTCAATCTGTTTTGAGTCTCAAAGAAATTATCTCTGAAGATATGAAAGAATGTGTGTATGTGTGTGTGTGTGTGTGTGTGTGTGTGTGTGTGTGCGCGTGCAATGAACTAACTACAGTCTGACTACTGAGAAGTAAAGTACAACAACATCAAATAAAACTCAAGGTTTTCCCGGGCTGTTTAAATGATCTACAGACAATTGTTTGCTCCTGGGATTGCTACTCCTAACTAGAATTGAGATACTGGATATGAAGATTTTATTCACAGCAATTACTAAATCAGAAATGTTGAGACAGAATGAAAGCCAGTAGTAACTTATTTTACTGTAAGACACATCCATTAAGGATTTTCTAATTTTTTTGTCATTACACATTGTAAATAAATGATCTCCATTTAATTAAAGAAAATCAAATAAGTAATTTAGAATTATATCTGGCCAAAATATTTTCTTCAAGGAATTGCTTAAGAGGCCAAAAATATACATTGTGTTATAGACCACAGAAATAGTGACATTTATGTTTCAGTATGGTGTAAAATACCGAGTTCTTAAATAAGAGAATATTTTAATAAAGGTTCAGATTATAATATCAGCTAAAATGTAGACATTAGACATTGTTTTAAATTTTTTTCTATCAAGCTATAACTCATACATCATAGGATCTACCCTTTTACAGTGTCAGTGGTTTATAGCATAGTACAGATTGTATAACCATCACCACAGTCACACTTCAGAACTTTTTCATCACCCCCAGAAAGGTGCCCTGTGCCTATTGCCAGTCACCTCCCTGCGCCCCACCGCAGCCCCTGGCGGTGAGCCTTCAAGTAGAATTTGTTATTTAGCAAAAATCACAGGGCTGGGGGAAACCTCAGGAAAAAGATGTGGTTCATTTTATACCCTGAAGAGCCTATATAGGGAGATCCACACTTTCTGTGGCAGCTACTGTGCACCCTAAAAGCAAGTATGTCTGAAGTGGCCACATAACGTCTATGTAGTGCTAAGTAAGATGGCTTTTGTGGGCCAGATCTTGCCTGCCTTGAGTTTTAGGAGGAACCTGGGAGTCCCCATAGCCTATTTGTCAAGGAACTCAATCTAATTTGCAGCTGTGTTTTCAATCTGGGATCCAACCTTAACGGTTTTGTGAGATGTTAATAAATTAGAAGATATACTCAGATTTATCATAATCAGATAATTTTTATGTTTTCATTACTTCACTTTTAACATGAGTGTTACATTTTTTCTTCCTTTCCACAAAAATGAGCCAAACTACTTTGACTCATTTAAGGTGATCAGTGTTCTGTACGTTGTTATTACTTTGCCATCACAGATTCTACTGGGAGAAACACAGGGGCCTTGAAGGTCTTGCCCAGATGCATGCTGTGCTCTACAAGCAAACATCACACAGGCTCTCAAGAGTGCCACGCAGAGAAACAAATGTGAACCATAGTATGTGTAGAATAGCCAAAAAAAACCACTTCTCTTCCCTCCAGATCTGCTACCTGTTACACTTGGAGAGTATCAGTAGTTAATAAAAGGATCTATTTTTATGACTGTGAACAGAAAAGAGAGGTATTAGCATGAAATTGCATTATCAAAGGTCTACTAAAGCTGGAATTCTAAAAAGATAATTTTGTTTATTAGCAAGCAATCCTCTTGGTTATGTCTTTTCAGAGGATTTTATAGATTTCAGATTGAAAGAGAAGTAAGTTTAAGAGGTTTTTTGGGGGAACAGGGATAGGCAGAAGTAGCCACAGATTTGTACCCCTTTGGGGCAGACAGAGGATGATTGAGAGGATGTTCTGGCTCTATTTCGATTTTGCTTGCTCTAAGCTTTTATTGATAAAAATAAACTTTTGATTGAAGTAAATTGTGTAGAGAACTGCACAGATCATGAGTATATAGCTTAATGATCATTTCAGAAACTTAGGACTCCTCTGTAATTAGCACCCAGATCAAGCTATGGAATGTTACCAATACACAAGGGGTCTCTCTTGTTTGAGGTCTGGAGTTGATTTCAACTAGATGCAAGATAGCATTTATTTCCAAATATGGTTAAGACATTGCTGGGGAAAACAGTTGTGTGTACAGATGTGTAACATTTACGGAGGCGTGGCGTGTGTGTACCTGTGGGCACATGTGTGCGCATGCACCTGGGGCAGTTACGGTCACTGCAGCAATCGTGCCTAACTACCTAACTGTGCTCAGTTCATTCTCTGCCCCTCTCTCCAAGTGGGGTGATTCTGTGTGTTTGAGTCACTTGGCCTCCAGAATCAACTCAAGTCATCTTCCATTCCTTTTCTCCTTCCAAGCTGTCGGCTCTGTGCCAGTGGATAACAGGAACCACAATGAAGAGATGGTAAGTTAAAGCAGTAATCTAGAATCTAGACTTTGTCCAGGCTCTAGACTCTTGCATGCCCTATTACACAGAACAAACACAATGCTAGGTTTTCATGGAGAGAATTGGGTGAGGCTGCCCTGCCTCGCCTTCGAGGGCCCAGTCCCCTGTACACAGCTGTACAGAGAAGTCTCTCTCTGATCTGTTCAGAAAAGGCCGTTTATTTCCCTTCTGGTGGAATCACAGCTCAGTGACTTCTTGTACCGCCCTGCCAAGGATGGGGCCTGGGGGAGCCGCCTCTTATCCCTGGAAGCTGCAGTCTCAGCCCTAAGTGTCCCCCATGGACACGGGTCACAGGGTCAAGCCTCCCTGCACAGCAGCTCTGGGTCATGTCAGTCACAGTGGTACCAGCTTCTCCAGCCTGCTTTTGTGTTTTCCCCAGGTGACTCGCTGCATCATCGAGGTCCTCTCAAATGCCCTGTCCAAGTCCAGCGTGCCACCCATCACCCCCGAGTGCCGGCAAGTCCTGAAGAAGAGTAAGTGTCACTGTGCAGGCAGACTTTTGTGTTTGCGAGATCCCGGCTCCTGCTCCCTCCGCTCCCCCTCAGGTGAACTGGGGGCCTAACCGGTGTTGGCTGAATACAGCAGTACTGGGGAAGACAGGTCTCGTTATCGCTGCTCTTCTTCTTAGTAGCTGGGTGACCATGGGGAAGACTCCTGCCCTCTCTGGGCTTCTTTCTTTGAAGTAAAATGAGGGAAGTGAGGTTAATGACAGTCTATCAACTCTTAAATTCCATGGATTTGTATTTTGAATTTTTATTTTCTTTGTTTTTGTTTCATTGTATGGTCCTGGAGGTTGAACCCAGGACCTTTACACTGAACTACTTCCCTAGCACTTTTTAATTTACCTTTTATTTTGAGACAGGGTCTCATTAAGTCACTGAGTTTCCCTGGCTGGGTTCAACCTTGTGATCCTCCTGCCTCAGCTTCCCAAAATCCTGGCATTACAGGGGTGCACCTGCACTCCCGGCATATTTTAGGATTTGAGAACAGGAAAGTGTTTGTTTGTGCTTAGAGGAGTGGGGGGTGGTTGTGGGGGCTCCTGGAATGTAAAAGGATAGAGCGAGATGTAACAATCTTCTCTTGCCTTCTATTCTTCTGATAGGAGAAGTTAAAAGCTTAGAAAAGTAACTCGAAAACTTCTAGCCCACTTACAGGGGAGATTAGTTATAGCATTTTAATGAAGAACTTATTAGTGAATGTGAGTTCCCACCAAATGGTACCAGGAGCCTCAGCTCTGAAGCCTGGGAGGGCTTAGGGCAGGAGCAGAGCATCCCTGCACCTCAGACCTACCGCCTTCTGTGTCGACTGGGATGTTCTCTCTGTAGTCAGAAGCTTTAGCTGAAAACAAAATTTACACTATGATATAAGCATGGTTCCTTGGGAAATGACATTAGGAGACCAATTTTATAAACAACACAGTCCCTTTTAGGGATGAAGTCAAACTGCTTCAAAGACAGAAAATGTTGCTCTTTATCACCTGTCTCTGCTTTCAAATTTTTAGTAGGGCTGTGAGCAGTAGATTTTTTTTTCTTTTCCCCTCTAAAATCTCTCATGACAGGACAGCACCCTCTTGCTATTGGAGCACACAGCCCTTATGCATAAAGTGGGAAAAGCAAGTACCGCATTAGCCATTGGCCCAGAGAGTAAGCTTGATAACCCATTCTGCTTTGGGGACAGGATAACCAGTAGATGTGGGAGCCTAAGCACGAGGAGCACCAGTGACAGTGAAGAGAAAGAAGCTCTCCTCTCACCCCCACCCTTATTCCAGTTTCTGAGCCTCTCCCCTACTTTCTTTTCCAGTCACTGCAGAAGGTGAGAGCTCAGGAGGCCTCCAAAGCCTGCTGTCCTCCAGGGCAAAGCCATCTTGCCATCTTTCTTTTCTTTCTTTCTTTACCAGGTGGATGCAAAAGACTGGAGTCTGTCATGTGAGGTCACTGAATAGCCAGGATTGCTTTGGAAAACTTGTTCAGTGTCAGGCTCTGCTTGCCTACCAAAACTCTCTCTTGGCCCCTACCCTGTAGCCACAGTAACTCCAGGTTTTCCTGTCACTGATAACGCCCTGGGGTCTTTTGGTGCCTGCTGAGATTCCCAGAAAAACTGGTAAAAACCAAAGAACCTGGAAGACACACTCGGACACTAACAGCCTGCTGAGCTAGGAAGGTGTTAAGAGTGCCCGTGTGCAGCAGCCTCAAACACCAGGAAGGGCCAGACACACAGACGTAACGTGAAAGAGAAAGCAGGCCTGGAAGTGGGTCACATGATTCTTCTGATCCAAATACATATTTCTACCTTTCGCTCTGTTCCAGAGATCTACAAACTCTGTTGTCATATCTTACAGATCTGATCTTTTCCTAAAGAAGTTATATTTTTCTTTCTTTGTGGTTCTGGGGATCGGACCCAGGGTCTTGCACACATTGGGCAAGTGCTCAACTCCTGAAGTATACCCTTAGCTAAATTTTTATATTTAAGCACATGCCCTGGTATTTAAATATTACCGCAATTTGAATGGAGTAAAAATGCTGTCCATTTGAGCCAAATAGCACTCATCTCTGGGCTGCCCCATTAGCGCTCTGTGCTCTGTTAGCGCTCTCTCCACAGTATGTCCTAAGCTAATCGGAAGACTTGAGCTTGGGCCAGCGGGATGGAGGAATTCCTTCCCAAGGCTTCGGTTCCATTCTGAACCCATCTCTACTCCTACGCTTCCCATCAGCTCGCATTCACTGAGCCAGTGAGCATTTGGGGGGAAAGGGAGGTATCAGTGTTTTGTGGCCTACAGAGACTTTAGGGAATACATAGCCCCATTTCTTAGCAGATAGAAATCAGATCTCTTTGGCCAGAGTTGATCCGGTCACCTTTGCAGCATGACAAAGATGAAATGTGCATTCTTCTGGTCTCAGTTTCTTTTCTCTCATTGCTGAGACAAAACATCTGACACCCAAAATTAAGGAAGGAAAGGTCTATTTAGCTCACAGTTTGTGGAGGTTGGAGGTTTCAGTCCAGAATCAGCTGGCTCCAAGGCCGGGTGGCATGGTGAGGGGCCACAGTTCAAAGTGGCAGAAGACAGCGGAAGCAGCAAGAGCAACTGGAGGCAGGGACCAGACTCTTCCTCCCTTACATTGCTACCCCCACCCAGGGCAAGAGCAGCACTCACACCATCTGGGTGCCTTCCTCTTGCACAGGGTGTGGATGTTCACAAAGTGAGGACCTTGGCCCCCTGCTAAGTCACTTAATTAAACTTTTAAGCTTCTCAAGTTGACACAATAAACAATAGCCTAGAGCAGTAAGGGCATGTCCTCTACACCCTGGGATGTAGAACTGCTAAGTTACTAAGTTAAGCTTATAGACCTCTCAGGTTGATACAGTGTATCAACCATAGCGTTTCCCCTTTTAACTTGAAAGTAAGGATGAGCTTCACACCTTGGCTTTACTGATTGACAGTGACTGTGCTAATCACAGCCCTTTTCCAATCTCACCTGCAGGGGCTTCCCCATGCTAAATTTAGGAGAAACTGTTAAGCCTCAGGCCCGTGCTGCTACAGGCAGCACACAGTTAATTGGGAAAAACCAAAAAAACTTCTGCTCCTGACAGGACTTATACTTACCAGCAGGCAGCAAAGGGCACAGAGCTTCTCTTCTGGAGGCTGAGATCCTGTCTCATCTGTTCGCCTGCCATGGTGACATCAGCCTCTCCCTGTCTTAGCTCAGGATGCTACAACCAGAGACTGGGCAGCTTCAACAACAAACATTTGTTTCTCACAGTGGTAGAGGCTGGTGTCCAAAATCAAGGCGTCCAGTGAGGCGTACTTCCTGACTTCAGATAGCCACCTTCTCACTGTACCTTCATAGGATCGCATGTCTTTTTTTTTTTTTTTTTTGAGACAAGGGCTTGCTTTGTAGTTCAGGCTGTCCTGGACTCACTGTGTAGCCCAGGTGGGCCTCAAAACTCTCAGTGATCCTTCTGCCCCAGCCTCCCAAGTGCTGGGATTACAGGGGTGTGCTGCTATTCCTGGCCTCATGTCTCTTCTTACTAGGGCACTGAATCCATCTCTGGGGCATTTCATGACCGATGTACCTCCCAGTACCATCACACTGGGGACGAGACTTCCGCATATGAGTTTGAGGGTAACACACATAGTCAGTAGTAGCACCCAATGTCTCCCTGCTTACCTGTGCCATCCAGGGTAGCCCTGCCCCCACGCTATGCCAGCGCCCCTGGGTGGCCCTCAGGTATCTAGATGTGGAAGTTCAGGGACCTTCCTGTTACCTCATAAACATGAGAATATTATCACACCAGACTGGGCTTTAAATAGAGTACAGACAGTCCACTGTTTCCTGGACATTTTGATAAAACAGATCAGTTGTCTTCCTTTTTGCAAAAATCACTTCAGAAATGTTTCATCAGCGCCATTCAATAAAAATGTAAGAAAAGCCGAAAGTATAATCCCTCAAATTTCTTAGGAACAACATTTAACAAGTAAAAACAGGTAAAATTAGTTTCAACAATCTATTTTATTTCTATACACTCTATTTTATCTGATACGGAACGTTGGATTTTTTGTTGTTGCCGTTGTTTCGGGCAGTCGGACTCGGGACCTTGCCCTTGCCAGGCAGGCGCTGTGCTGCTGAGCTCTACCCCTAGCTCTAACATAGGATACATCAGGTCAATGTAGCTGTAATATTTATTTAACTTATCCAGAATATTATCATTTCAACATATAATCAATACAGAAAAGAATTGAGACATTTTACATTTCCCCCCTGAAGATGTATTGGAAATCTGGTGTGTATCTTACCCGTGTCCGCCACAGCTCAAGTGCCCCATAGCCACAAAGGGCTGGTGGCTGCCACACCGGACTGTGCAGATGTCGACCTTGGCCTCAGGCGCCCTGACTGTACTCTGACACAGCTGAAAGCCAAGCCCTCCCAGCTACCAAGGAAGACAGTGTTAACTGCCTATCCCCTTTCGTGAGGTGCCCTTGAGTTGCGGGACTTAGCAGAAGCGCTATTGATATTTGCAAAAGATGGGAGAGAACAACAAAATATCAGTTACACTGTCTCCTTCTGACTCATGGAACACAGCTCAGGATACTGCAGTTTATCCTCAGCATCAAAAACAGGTGGAGGGATGAGGAGACAGCTCAGCGGCTCAGCGCTTGCCTGTCAAGTGCAAGGGCCTGAGTTCGATTCCCAGTACAGAAAAAAAAAAACTGTGGAGAGGATGGGACATGAGTGCAGGTCCCTTCTGTGGTTACACAGCTTTCTCAGGGAAGAAATGGATCCCCTTCTTCCCATTCAGTAATGTGTCATCAGGCTAAATGTTGTGCCAACACCACAGGGAGTACTTTACACAAATGAAGACAGCTGTGACTTCACCGGATGACACAATCTGATGGGCCACCATTGTTAAGCTGTCTGCTGTGGGCTGACACGTCTAGGCAGCTATGTGGTGTGTGACGGTACTGAGCTCAGTTGTTATTTGCCGCTGACTTGAGTTGACATATCGACTGGGTGAGAAAGTCTGATGAATAATGAAATTCTAAATCTTCCTCTGACTCCTGGTGTTTCCCCTTGGGCTACTTTGCTTCAGCTAGGTGATAGTGAGAGCCATTCACATGAGGCTAACTTTCTCGCCCTACTTAGAGCAAACAGGGAAAGAATGATCCCGAATTATACCCCTGATTGTCCGTGTGCTCCACGTCTGCAAGGAAAGGAGATTGGCTTGGATGAATTCTAAGATTTGTCCTGGTTCTAAACTCTAATATGTTATGAATCTGAATCTGGGTTTCAGTGTGATCTTTGATGGTCCCGGTGGCAGGCTGGTCGGTTGTTACAGAAACTGAAGAATATAAATTTTAAGCTGATGTCGAGGAGCTCTCCTAGCACTTGCTTTTAATGGGAATCTGAGTATACTCTCTTTGTCCATTTAAACACTCAATAAAGACCCAGGATTTGCAGTGGTTCTCTGAGGTTATATTTACTCATATTTTTATTATAGGTGGAAAAGAGGTCAAAGATGAAGACCAAAGTGAGACTGAAAACACAAAGTTTGAAGTGAGGTTGTTAAGAGACCCAGGTGACGCCACAGAAGCCCAAAGGCCCGCTAGCGAGGAGGAAGCCGGAGCCCCAGCGGAGGTGGACACCCAAGGCCAGACAAAGGGTGACAGGGAGAAGTGGGAAGACGGGGGCAAACACAGCCGAGAGGGCCCCTATGAGCCTCAGGGGCGTATGTATCCCTCCAAGGACAGTGGCCAAGTCTCTGAAGAAGCCAAGGCACCCCGTCCTGAGAAGAGTGAGGAAGAGGGCAAGGAGGAAGAAGAGAGCGAAGAGCCTCAGGAAAGGGAGCGTGGAAAGGAGGCCAGTGAAGGGAGATACACTGAAGAGGCAGGAGATGTGCAGAATGCCTTTCTCAACAAAAGAAACCAGATTTCGGCTAAGAAACAAGAGGAACTGGTGGCTGAATCAGATACCCACTCTGCTGGGCTCCCTGAGAAGACACACAGCAGGGAAAAGAGCAGCCAGGAGAGTGGAGAGGAGAGGAAAAGCCAGGAGAAACACCCTCAAGAATCTCGCAGCCAACCCCAGAGCGAGGAAGAATCTGAGGAAAGTGAAGAAGATGAAAGTGAAATGGCCAAACGACTCATGAGGCCCAGACACCACCATGGGAGGACCAGGCCTGACAGGTCCTTTCAGGAAGGGAATCCTCCTGAGGAAAAGGCACAGGAGTCTGAGGAGACAAACATGGGCATGACCAGTTTAGGAGAAAAGAGGGGCCACCATTCTACCCACCATCGGGCTTCGGAGGAAGAACCCGAATATGGGGAAGAAGTGAGGGGTTATCCAGGTGTCCAGGCTCCTGAGGACCTGGAGGGTGGACAGTACCTGGGCAGAGGAAGTGAAGAGTACAGGGCTCCAAGGCCTCACAGTGAGGAGAGTTGGGAAGAGGAGGACAAGAGCGACCAGCCCAGCCCAGAGCTTGACAACATTGCACAGGGATACAGTGAAGAGAGTGAGGAAGAGAGGGGCCGTGAGCTGGGGAAGGGACACCATTACAGAAGGGTGGGAGGGGAACCAGGTGCCTATTCTACTCCCGACACTAGAGAAGAGAAAAGGTTCTTGGATGAAGGATATCACCATGTTCAGGAAAGCCAGATGGACAAGGCAAGGAGACATCCACAAGAGGAGTTGCAAGAACAGGACAGAAATTACCTCAGTTATGGTGAGGAAGGAGCCCAAGAAAAGTGGCAGCAGCAGGAGGACCTGCGAGACCCGAGAGAAAACAGAGAGGAAGATAGGCTTCAAGACAGGCAGTATGTCTCCCGTCATACTACTGGAAAGAGGAAGAGATTAGGGGTGCTGTTCAACCCATACTTTGACCCTCTGCAGTGGAAGAGCAGCCATTTTGAGAGAAGAGACAACATGGATGACAATTTTCTTGAGGATGAAGAAGAAAATGGGCTGACCCTGAATGAGAAGAATTTCTTCCCAGAATACAGCTATGACTGGTGGGAGAAAAAGCCCTTCTCTGAGGACGTGAATTGGGGATATGAGAAGAGAAGCTTCCCAAGGGCCCCCAAACTGGACCTGAAAAGGCAGTATGACAGGGTGGCTGAGCTGGACCACCTCCTTCATTATAGGAAGAAGTCAGCTGAATTCCCCAACTTCTACGACTCTGAGGATCCAATGGGCACACTCCAGGAGGCAGACAATGAAGCAGAAGGAGGCGACCAGAGAGTTCTGACAGAGGAAGAGGTACAGAGTGGGGTTTTTGTTTAACATTAACTTACGGTGGTCAAGGTCAGTGTGCTGTGTTCAGCATTATCTGATAATAGAGGAGAGAAACTGGGGTTTTCCCACGAGAACGTAGCCCTAGTAATTGGGTGAAGACCACTCCTGGGCTTGACTCCCACCCACCATCCGGCCATACTCCACTTCCCTGGTTCCTCACTCTATGTCAGTGTTTCTCAACCTCATCTGCACGTTGGAATCCAGGGGAGAGCTTGGAAAATTCTCAAGTGCGGGGTCCACCCGGAGAGGTTCTGTGTAATCAGTCCTGGGTGCTGCCTGATTTTTCAAAGGTCCCGGTGATTCCAACGTCCAGGCAACCCTGAGAAGCGCTGTTCTTGTGGCCTCTTGAGCATCTGACTGATCGCCACCCTTCAGGATAAGAAGAAGAGGCCATAGAAAAATCAGTCCTTTTGGTCTGTCCGTATGGGTTTATGCCCTACTACAAAAAGAATTTACATCTAGCAAAGAGAACCTTATCAAAGCCGTACCTTCCCGACCAATTCTTTCCCCTAATATTGATTATGTTAGTTGGTGCTTCTCCAACGTGAATGTGCTTCAGAACCATGAGGATTTTCTAACCCACAGGGCTTGGGAGTCTGTAGTTTTGGGGTGTGTCTTAGTCACTTCTCTGAGACGCAGTACCCGACACCCACAATTTAAGGGGGGTTTAAAGGTTCACTTTGGCTCATGGGTTCAGTCCATGGTGGCTGGGCTCCAAGGCAGCAGTACGTGGCAGAGGGGTGGAGCAGAGGACAGCGCCCTCATCATGACAGCAGAGAAGCAGAGGGAAGGGAGGAGCTGGAAGGGGGTGAACCCCACTTGCAACAGCACATGCAGCTGTTGAATCCGAGATTGTGTAGACGGCCCTCCCATCTAACCACCTTTCCAAAAGCCCCGCCCCCAGGCTGATGAGAGTTTGGGAGACCACTCTAGTTCTAATCCCTAACAGGGGAGGGCCCAAGAAGCCACGTTTCTAACAAGTTCCTTCGGGTTGCTAAAACTGTCAGTCAGGAGACCACGCCCTGAGAACCCTCCTGTAGGGTTGACTCCAGTGGCTTCTAGACATTTCTAAATTTCCTTTGTACTTAGACTGCCTCAAGCAACAGCAATATAAACTGACCTGGAAGCTTATGCCTCCACTTTTCCATATTTTTCAGGAAAAACAACTTGAAAACTTGGCTGCGATGGACTTGGAATTACAGAAAATAGCTGAGAAGTTTAGCCAGAGGGGCTGACGATGGTGTCTGGAACGACAGGCAGCTCTAAGAAACAGCCTTCACAGTACCAGTTTTCCACCACTTTGTTGAAAGACACCATTTATTCACCCAAAGGCAGAAAGTAGAATTTCTATTCCTTAATGTTTCACACAGTTGGAAATGTCCTTACTTTTTGCCAGAATGCTACTGAAAACATGAATAGCATGACCTGTAGCATACTCCTCCTTGAAATATAGACGTATTAATATGCTTGCCACAATGACTGCTGCTGTCTTTGAAAATCTGTCTGTCTCAGTTTGAAATAATAAAGGATTCATCTGAGACCCAAAGCGTGGTGTTTCTCAACTTCCTTTGGGCTAGGCGGGAGGAATGTGACTTTCTAATCCAGTCTTTAAACTCTGAAAGATGCCACTGGGATTTGTTGGTCTTTGGAGGCTTACTGTGAAAAAAGCAATCCTTCCAAAGTAAAAGAGTATGCAGGGTATGAAGAGGAAGATGTCACAGGGAAACAATCTGCTGTGCCAGACTGAGCGACTAGGCTTGAAGAATGGTTTTGATAATCATGAGCTATTTCTTTTAAAACTCCATAAATGGGAAGTGGAGCTCTGTGGTAGAGCACTTGTCTAGCATGTGCCAGGCCCTGGGTTCACCCCAGAGCTTGGAAGGGGTGAGGGAAGGCACTGTGAAAGGGAAATACAGCCCCTCCTCATGATTAGTCTGGCACAGTGGTGCCCGCCTGTAGTTCTAGCTACTTGAGAGGCTGAAGGAAGAGGATTGCTCAAGCCCAGGAGTTACAGACCAGCTTAGACAACACAGTAAAACCTCATCACAATAAGCCAGGTGCAGTGGTGCATGCTTGTAATCCTAGCACTCGGGAGGCTGAGGTAGGAGGATTGCCACAAGTTTGATGCGAGGTGGTGAGCATGTGCAGGGTCACAGCTGGCTTCTGTCTACCCGGAAAGTCCTGGCTGTGTTCTCCTCCAAGTCAAGAATGGCTGGGCCTATTTAACCAGATTCTTTCCAGGTTAGGGCCAGACATACTTTTCTGGGACACTCGCAGCTTTATCAACCAAGGAACATGCTGGTCAGGGCTGTGCAGCTGGTGGCAAACTGTTTTAATCTGGGCACGTGCTTCTAGACAGCTGAGTTATTTCCATTTCTCTCTCCCTGTGTCTGTCTCTGTCCCTTTTCTCTCCATCTCTCTCTGCCCCCATCTGTCTGTCTGTCTGTCTATCACTTATCTATTCTCTGTGTGCCTCGGTCTTCCTTCCTGGACTCAGGGTCAGGACCAGCTGCCAGCAGAGGCCAGCAAGGGGCACTGGGGCTGTCTGGCTGCAGGAGCAGCTGTCATCATAGACTAGTGTGTTGGCAGGTGGATGTTCCACTAACTTCCTAGAGCTGCCAGGGCACGGAGTCTTCAAACAACAGGAATGTGTTCCTCGAGGTTCTGCAGGCCACAAGGCCAAGATCAAGATGCTGGCAGGGGTGAGTGGGGACCCTTTCTTCTGTGCCTCTTCTGGTCCCGGCACTTGGTGGCTGGTGGCAGCATCTTTTGATCTGTGCCTCTTCAACGCTGCTTCTCGAGGTGTGTCTCCACCTCCTCACAGGGCTACTTTTGATAAAGGGACATTGTCCTTTTGGATTAAGGACTTGGCCCCTCCAGTCAGACCTTCTCTCACTGCAGCGGCCCTGTTTCCAAACAGCCACATTCTGCAAAACGGGGGGCTGGGGATTCAACAATTGGGTGCACAATTCACCCCATAACAAGGCAGGCCAGCTACCACCTCCCTGAGGTGGGGCCACTTGGGGGACACTATCCAACCACCCGGGTGCCTTGGCAGTGACCTGCTTGTTAACGTGTCCTTTATTGGCTGCTCTTACCTCCATGGCCCCTGCTACTGGTGTGTCTCAGAATCACCTCCCAAGTAAATTGCTTTTCCTCAGAACCTCAGCTCAAGGTTTGCTTCTGGGAGACCCTGAACCCGAGAAACTGCCCAATGCCAATGTCTATATTATGATAGATGCTGCAGTTGTAGCCGTCGCTGTTAGAGAGGCAGCCTCTTGTATTCATGCATCTGGGCACAAATGTTGGGAGATGCTTGTGTGCAGCACAGCCAGTCTCTGCCTTTCTCCGATAGTGGAAATCAAAATCATCTCAAATACAGATAACTTGAGGGGCCTAAGATGAATAGGGGTTTATCTCATAGAAACAAATCACTGCCATGTACCACATGCCAGACTGGCATACACATGCACACACATTAACACAACTCTTCTCATACACACTTTCTACACACACACACACACACACACACACACACACACACGTCAATGCAGTCATACATCCCTGAACAACATGAAATGTATCCTTAGGTGACTTTATCTTGTGAATGCCATAAATGTACCCACTCAAACCCAGATGGTATGGCCTGTGACATGCCCAGGCTGCAGTGTGAGTAGAATTTATTGTGTGCTGTGTGATGAACAAAACAACATGAGATTAAATCCAGCACAAGAGAAAATGACACAATCAAAAAGTGCAGGGCCAGGGATATGGCTCAGTGGCACAGTGCCTGCTTGGCAAGTGCAACAACCTGAATTCAAATCCCAGTACCAAAAAAAAAAAGAGATGCAGTAAACACATAGTGTGTGAGTAAGAGGCTGCTGCTGGCCTCACACCGCTCCACAGTAAGGTGGGTTTTTATTGTAGGACTGTAATCTAAAGCAATAGTGAGGATATAATGTAGTCAACACATAAACCAGTATATTGTCATTTATCAATCTTGAGTATTATGTCCTGTATGTACTTGGGTACCATGTGTGTGGACTTTTATGCAACTGGCATGACAGCATTCTCACGAGCATCACAGGCTGTTTTGTGACTGCTCCACTATGATCTTTGGGACCGCTGTCAGATACGCAGCCTGTTGTGACCAAGGTGTTAGTAAGCAGCTCGTGACTGTTTATAGTCACAGCAAAGACACTGGGGGTCCCTGAAAGGTGCTATGAAGGCAGCCTTAATTGGAAATAGGTCTCTGCAAATGCAGTCGAGGTGAGGTCATCAGGGCAGATGCATCTCCACCACGATAGTGCTCTTGTAAGAAGACACACACACACACACACACACACACACATACATACATACACGCACAGGAGAATGCTGTGTGATGATGGACACAGAAAGATGCCATGTGACAGTGGAGGCAGAGACCGCAGGACGCTGCCACAAGCCTAGAGACACCTGGTCGCCAGACGCTAAAAGAAAAAAGGTAGCGAGACTGCCCCTCGCCCTGCCTTGACCTGGGGTGTGTGCTACAGCAGTGCTGGGGATCTCATGCAATGAGAGACAAATGCCCATAGCAACGCCAGCCCCAAATCCTTCTGCAGGTGCAGCCCCTGGAGGTAAGAGTTTTACTTGAACATTTTGGTTGTTATCGTCTCTAATATTTTATCAAGAAGGAGGTGGGACAGCAGGAGAGATGGATCCCGTCTTTGCACAGAGAAAATGCCCAGCACGCCGTTGTGAACATAGTATAACTGGGGGACAGCCCACTGCCGCCATTCAAGCTCTGCCGTCTAGGAAGCAGACGCTCATTGATAGTGGGCCTCACTGAGAATATGTCTGTTGATGAAAGACCTCAGCACAGAGCCATGTGGACACCTGGGGGAAGAGCTTTACAGGCAGAGCCAGAGCAGGTGCAAAGGCCTGAGGCAGGTGTGCTTGGCTGGTTTGAAGAAGAGCAGGGAGGCTGGGGATAGAGATGTCACAGGAGGCGAGGCTAGCAAGGCAGCAGAAGCCAGGCCACTGTGGGTTTTGTGGACCTGCTAAGGACTTTTGCTTTTGGATGTAGAGTTCGCAGCAGAAAGGTGACCTGATTTGCCTCACAGCATAATGGTACTGGCTACTGGGCTGAGGGCAGGCTGGAGGGGATGCGGGCAGAAAGCACAGGAGCCCGAAGGAGGGCGCTGTGCTAACCCTGGCTGGTTGTCCCCACGGCTTGGGCCGGGTGGGGGAGCTGGCGGTGCGGGCGCTGGCGGTGGGGAAGCAGCCCAACTCTTACTCCGAAAGTGCGGTGACCAACAGAGGGTGCCCCGAGGTGGGGTTTGGCCGCGCCTGCCCACCAGGAACAGATGGGGAAGCGCAGGGGTAGGCTAGGAAACCGAGGCTCGAGAGCAAGAGGCGGGCTGCTGTGGGCGGCTGTGGGCAGAAGGGTACTGTGTGGGGTGGCGGGGTCAACCCCGGCGATGGCCTTGAACCCTCGGGCAGGGTGGGTGCAATCTCCGCGTGGCGGGGATGCTCGGCGGATGAGGGCCAACACCAGGTACAATCTGTACACATCTGACTACTTACAACACATTCAAAGCACTTACACACATACAACCCCCCCCCCACACGAGCCGCTTCCCATGGCCCTGCCACTCCCCTCCGAGCAGCAGCCCTGCAAGTTGCCAGGCCTTGACAGACGCCTGGTGCAGAGGCCGTCTTCCCACCAAGGAGGGCAGCGCGGTCACCCCACAAAGCAGGCAAGTGCGATTGCCCCTCCTGGCCACACCCCCTATCAGGCCCAAGCCCCTCCTTCACCCAAGGGAGACACCTAGTCCCCGGAGAGGGAGGCGGCTAGAGTCTCAGAGAGGAGGAAACAGGGAGAGCTAAGGGGCCTGGCAGTGGGGTCAGAGAGCACATCCTCAGAGCCACTGAGGCCAGCGGCAAGGAGAGGGCAATGCAGGAAAGATACTTCCAACCTGCTAGATGTGCAAAGCGCCCAGTTCTCTAAAACCGAGGAATAAAATCTAAGAACAACGGAGGTCAAGCGTAGGAAGAATTTATTAAAAGAGAGCTTCTGTCGGAGAGGGATAAAAGAAGGCCCGGAAAGTGGATTGCCCATCGACCCCGCTTCTCAAGGGGGTTTTATTGAGCAAAGCCATGAGGGGAGGCGGGCTTAAGGCGGGACAGAACTATAGTCAGCAGATTACAAGTAAAGTCACTTAGGAATAGTGATCCAGTGGCAAATCACAAGGTGTGTCTGAGGTGGGACAAAACTATGGTGAATCAGTGAGGTAACCACTGATTGGGTAACAAGTCACAGGTCGCACAGGGCAGACGAGAACTTTCCTAAAAGGAGTGGGGTAAGGTTTGTCCTCCACCCCAGGGTGACTGAGGCCTACTAAGAATATCAATCACTCTTGTTCACCCCTAGGGGAAGTAAAAGGTGGAGTAGCTCTTTTTCTTGAAGCCTGGCCTTCAGTGAACGCGCCTCCAGCACAGCGGTCTTCTGCGTTGACCTCTTGAGGGCCCAGCCTTGTCTGATTGCCTGATATTTCTACCTAAGGTAGCTGCCTGTGATACTTCGGTCTCCTGATAGGGAGTTGCCTGGGGCACCACAGAGAGCTCCAGGCCTTTGGATCTCCAGAGCATAGAGGGCCCCTGGCCCTCTTGCACGCACCCATGCCTCTGCCGCATGCACAGAGAAGCCTTATGGATTAGTGTATGTTTGTATGTCTTGCATTAAATTGCTTTCTCTATTAAGCACTATCTGATAGTCAGGGAAAGCCAGCCCAGAAAGCAAAGAACCCCACTATGTTCTCCATACTCTGGTTCATGTCCCCACCTTTTAAAGCTTCTTGGCTCAGGACAGCAATACTAAGTGTACTGAACACCCAACAGACCATGGCTGCCCATGCTTCAGAGCAAAATCTCTACGGTGTCTCGTTACCTTTCTGTCCATGTGAAAATGAAATGTCAAAATCTTTCTAGTCTTGATTTAATGATATGCAGTATCAGGCAAATGGGAGCAGCTCAGGTTATTTACAGAGCTGTAAACCCAGGAAGGGGGCAGACAGCATGTGGTATTAATTTCCTGATTTAAACATTCGGCCCACTTGCCCCAGTGTCTCCTGCAGTGTCACCAGCCCCAGGAGCCTGGACCAGAGACCCTGTCCCCCAGTCCTGGAAAGGAAGGCTGCCCGCAGCCTGGTGCAGCGCAGAGCTCTGTCTACTTTGGGCAGGCAGGAAGTGGGCCAGTGTGGCATGGGGACACATCCCTGGCTGGCTGGAGGCCAGCACTACCACACACCATCAGCGTGAGGCTGTTCAGCACAGGTTCTCGTGTTCACCCTTTAGCCAAAACCACAGTGGGTCAGTGCAGCAAGGGGCATGTGGAGACCTGGGCAGTGTGGCTGCTGTGGCCATGTGTCTGTCCATGTTGAAGACCCTAGGATCTCACTCTCAGACCACTCCATCACTGGCTGCATGACACGACAGTGGCTGGTGAAAATTTTTTTTTTTTCCTTGTGAAAATCTAGATGACCCAGGCAAATGTGGAAATGAAGAAAGTACAAAGATGGGAGATGCTGGAGGTCACCTGGTTTGTGATATAATTGAAATTATTCAACAAGCATCTCCTGTGATGTCTGTGGCCCAAGGGTTCATCTGCTATCCTGCTGCTTTAGAAATCTAACTTTGATAAATGTTAAAAACTGTAATCTTCAAAGTGTAATCTTAACTTATTGAAAATTGCTTTAAACCAGGCATGGTGGTACATTCCTATAATCCCAGCACCTGGAAGGCTGAAGCAGGAGGATTACCACAAGCTCAAGGTCTGACTGGGCCACAAGTGAATTCAAGGTCAGCATGAACTATATTGTGAGACCCTGTCTCAAAAAACAGAACAACAAAAAAGAAAAACAAGCTGGGGTACAGTAGACCAGAGGTTCCAGTGTGGTAGCTCTTGGGGTCCTTAAGGGTCAAAGTCAAAACCTTTTTCATTAAACACCGAGAGACTCTGCTTGTGTTTTGTCCCCTGGGAGGGCCTGGTGGAGCTTCCCAGGGTTGTGTGACCCTTGACATAGCAGACTGAACCGAGGCAAACACAAGCACCTAGCACCATTCTGAGCACCAAGGAAAGGCACATACACAGTGCCATCCTCCCGATTGAATTTGTTTGCGGAAGAGTGACTTTTTAAATTAAAATGTTTTATTAATATTAAAGGACTTAGTTTAAAAATAAAATTTAAAAAGAATAAAGGTTCACATGGTAGTTGACAGTTTGTCCCTTAGTTCTTAAGTACCTTCCCGGGAGTCACCTCTTGTCATCTGATCTGTATTTCATAGTCAGGTACAAACAAGACCTGGAGGTCTTTTTACAAACTGAACACTAGTGGCCCTGAATCAAGGCCAGCAGTTTTCTGTAACTGTTGGTTTCAAGCAGGAGCCTAAAGTGGTATCTTTCTAAGGTCTGTTGGCCATTTCAGAACTTTAGAAATGTAATGGTCAATTCATTAGAAAGTAACAAATAACTAAATAAATTTTATGAGAGAACTTCAAGATGGCGACCGGGTAGGCAGCAGAGAGAGAACCTCCCAGAGGAATGCCACACAAACGAAGGACAGAAGGGAAAGAGGGGGGTATCCTGAACTCAGGAAGGATCTGAAAGGGAATTGAAGCCATTGGAAAGACTGAGCAAAACCTCTGCTGGAGGAAAGGATCAGAGATTGGCCATGGCGCAGCTGGAGGGAGAGGAGAAGGAGGAAGTCACCGCTCCAAGCACACCCATGGTCTGCGCCCTCGTTCCGGCATTCGCAGCTTCAGCTTCGAAGGCCCACGCTCACGGAAGCCTCCCAACTCAGCCAGGGGAGAGCGGAGTTCCAAGAGCTGGTCCAGGCCTGGAGAGAGGAGGGCACAGCCAGGAAAGGAGGCAATGGCTGTCAGGAGCAGTTGTTGAACCTAGTGTGAGAATGAGAGGTTGCGACAGCCACTGGGGCAGAGTCCCCACCCTGCGACAACCTTCCTAATCAGTGCCTGGAGAGAATCAATGCAACTAGTACACAGCCCACCACGCCCAGCTCTGCGCCTGCCTTGAGGTGGTGACTCCTGCCTCCGCTGGGTGAGCTGCTACCGGCAGAGAGCAGTGGGGAACGTTGGCTGCGAGCCGCAGCAGCTCCCAGGGATCTGGCCGAGGAGCAGATGGGGGCTCCAGCACTGCAACAGGAGGGAGAGGCAGATGGAGGTGGATTGCGTGGCTCCACGCCCTTCTCACTCCAACATCAGGCAGGAAGCATGAACTGGGTTGCTGGGGCTCAGCTCCCACCCTGAACTCTCCCTGGGAGCACCTTGAGTCTCGGCAGCTTGAGCAAGCACCGCCTGTTCCTGGCAACAATGGGACAAATCCACGGTCTTTAGGACTCACCCCAAACTATTAATGTGAGCACCAAGAGGGTCTCCTTACAGCTTGCACAGATGAACCTTGCATGAACCCATAGCAACAAATTAGATGAAAAGTAGCACACCGGGAGTCTGAAAAACAACATATTCTATACAGCAGACCCGAGAAAATCCACCAACTCTATTCTAGAGCTAATCTTTAAACTCAGTTCATACCCTGAACTAACACAGTGAGAACGGGCCGGGGAGATTTCAAGCCCTCACACCAAGCAACGTAAGTTCGTCCAATGCCCAGCTGCAAGGGGTGGGGAACAGTAATACTGGAGATCAGGAGGAGGGAGGAGGAGAAGAAAGGGCTTCTGGCATCGAGGCAATGGGACAGAGCCGAACAGGACACCGAGGGTGACCCAACGGGGGCGTGTGCCCTGTGGCTGCTCTGCTGTAGGCCCCACAGCTGCTCCGCTGTGCGCCCCACGGCTGCTCCGCTGAGGGCCCCGCGACTGCTCCGCTGAGGGCCCTGCGGCTGCTCCGCTGTGGGCCCTGTGGCTGCACTGCTGAGGTCCCTGCGGCTGCTCTGCTGTGGGTTCCGCTGAGGGCGCACCACGGACTGAACCCGCCCCCACCCACAGCACAGTGACGGGGCAGAGCAGGGCGGTCCGCTGTGAGCATGGCTGCTTTTCCACCTCCGACCACGGCAGTTTGTATACACCAATGTGTGCTAAAGTATGGTCTGAGGTAGCTATATCTCTTCCCAAGGCGAGAGTCCAGGGGTATAGATAAACCCAGAAATAGTTATTATCACAGGGAAGATGACTGAGTGGTAGGTCAACAGAGATGAGGGAGGAGAAAACTGAATGATGAAATGGGGCCATCATCTGTGTAAGTGAGTAACATGTGAAGGTAACGTTATGTAGGACAGCATCCAGACCCAACTCCCTTCTATGTTCTCTATAATTTTTTTTTTTTTTTTGGCAGTACTGGGGATTGAACTCAGGACCCTGCGCTTGCTAGGCAGGCGCTTATTCCACTGAGCTATATCCCCAGCTCCGATTCTCTGTAATTTGTATTTCCTCAATTGTTTTTGTATTAACAGAAGTGAAGATAACTTTATATTATGCAGCATCCAGTGCTAATTCCCTACTGTCTTCTCTATAGTTTGGTATTTCCTTTCAGTGCTAATTCCCTACTATGTTCTGTATAATTTTGTATTTTCGATATTGTTTATGGCTTATTCTGGTTCATATGTCTCCATTCTTTTGTTTTTAAAATAAAATTTAAAAAAAACTGAACACTAACCTGGAGGCAACATCATATTCCAAGCACGTTATTAGGTAATTCTGGTCCTAATACTGCACTCCAACGTATTGCAAAATTAGAGGAGTACTGAGGGTAACGTGACAGCTAGGCGTGGTGGTGCACACCTGTAATCCCACCACTTGGGAGGCTAAGGCAGGATTGTTGAAAGTTTGAGACCAGCCTGGGCTACAAAGTGAGCTCAAGGCCAGCCTGAACTGCACAGTGAGACCCTGTCTCAAAAAAAGAAAAAAAAAAAGAGCAATGTGAATCTTGACTGGGGTTTTGAGGATATGTTTTCTGGTACAGTGGCGCCCCGGTTCACAAACTTAATTTGTTCCATGGTTCTAGGGAAGATGGCTGTTCGTGCTTGGGCTGGGAAGATGCCATGGTCATGTTCGTCACCCACTGCAGTGTGAACAGAAGCAAAATTTGCTCACAAATAGAAGCTTTCGTGAAAGAGGTAGCACTGTATTTTGTATTGTTGTGGCAACAGGTACAACCAATGCTCGAAAACATAATGCAAACATTCCAATTTCTTTCATTGTTTCACATACTCAGACTGAAATTTTAGCTTTTCTACATACAAATGATTACCCACTAAAATTTGCTTCCCACAGTTTGAGTGCACCTCTGGGCTAAAAACACCCTGTAATAGGCACTAGATGTACACTGCTAAGGACCCTAGTCCAGGGAAGAAATGGAAATGTTAGAAAACCACTGTCTTTTCTGATTACTACCCCTTGAAGTGCTATTGTACATAATTCTCCATGGAGCCTTTATCCAGAGTGAAAGTTTATACCACACAAGACATTCTACACTGAGCTGGGTGTAGTGGCATCTCAGCACTCTGGGAGGCTAAGCCAGGGTTGCAAGTTCGAGCCTAGCCCCAGCAACTTAGCAAGACACTCTCTCAACGTAAAAAGTGCAAAAGGGCTGGGGATATATGGCAGTGTGGAGGCCCTGGGCTCCATCCCCAGTACTGGTGTGTGTGTATGTGGGGTCCTGCACCCAATGGGGAACATGGCAGTGGTTCTCAAGGGGTAGCTCCCAAGCCAGCAGTACTAGTATCACTTAGAAACTTAAAAATGAAAATTCTGTCCTATCCCAGACCCACTGACCATGAAAAACTGGGTAAAGGCTTGGCAACGTGTTTAACTAACTCACCAGGGAATTCTAAATTTTCAAATGTTAAATTTGCAACTTTGTGAGGCACTGAACTCAGTCATATATATGAGAAAAAGATGTTAACTTTTATTGTAGGCACTGGTGAAAAATCCGCAGCCATCTGGGGCAGCTACATGGCTGTGCAGGGCCTCTGGCTTGGACCTTAGTCCCTCCTGCAGGGACCTGTGCAAGGGACTTTGGGAATGGAGCAGGACTTGGAAACTGGTTGAGTCAGGTAGAATTTGACAAGGACCAGTGGAGACCAGCCAGCGCTTTGTGTCCCTGACATGCCAGCTGTGCTCTGGGTCAGAGGCGGCAGTCCATGTGTAACAGAGCTTGTGTCATTGATGGCTGAAGGGTGTCCCTGTGGGGCCACCAAATCGTTAAGAGCAAGGTAGACAGATTGGGGAGGAAACACTTTGATTCTTTAAGAAAAGGAAACCACACTGTACTTGTCGGAAACTACACCAGTTATTATTACACAGCACATGCTCTTCAGAAAAAGAAGTCTCCTCCTTCAGAGCTGCTCTGGCCCAGATGACTCCGGCTCTCCTGATGCGAACAGTACATGCAAGTATCCTTACAGAGCAAGACACACCTGCAACGGACAGGCGCTGTGGCTCCTTCTGAGCCTTTATTTGCCACCACAGGCAGTCAAGTTTTGAGGCTCTCCACCCAATGACAACTGAGCACTCCGTATTCATCCTTGCTAGGAAAAGGCACTTTAAATATGTTGAACAAGGAGCAACACCAATGCAGTGAGAACTGGTCCGAGTTCGGCATGAAACTTTTTCTGTAATTCAAATAAATACGATATTCTCTCCATGTCTGTATACGTCCATATAAGTAGCACACTCGGTGTATACACATAAATGTGTGTGTGCATTATCACCATCTATACACATACATAAATGTGTGTCTTTATGCCTCTATAGTGGAAAAAAAGTTTCCTTTAGTTAAATATTACACAAAAATTCTACTCACTTGATTTAGAACAAATAAGGGAACTGCCAGGCATGGTGACCCACCCCTGTAATCCCACCACTCAGGAGGTTGAGCAGGAGGATCACTGTACATTCAAGGCCAGCCTGGCTACATAGCAAGTTCAAGGCCAGCCTCAACCACATTGCAAGACCCTGTCTCAAAAGAATAAAGAATTTAAAAAGGAATTGAAAAATAATTGCAAAGAAAGTACCCACTAAGCCTTCTACATACCTTCAAAGAGCAGTGAGTAAGTACTTGGAATCCTTCCAGGTTGTCAACTATAAAATAGTAAAATATAGCTCATTTCCTTGTAAGGAAAGTTTATTCCCCTGCAGGGAACAGGGTGGACATTTCTGGTACTGTAAGTCGCACATCTGTATTGCTTGAGGTGAAGAAACCGGAATGAACAGAGGGAATTTCTTCCACAGATTCTTGCAGAGCTCACCGAGTTTTAGCTACGCTGTTATTCCGTTTAGTATATATATAAACAATCTCATATAAATGCATACTCGAGAGTGTTAAAAATCTCAACATTATTTATGAACACCCAGGGTTTTGTTAGGAAACAGCTGTCACGATGACCCAGGCCTGTGCTCCAGAGCTGCAGTTCTGACCCCGGACGCTGGCTCCGCCTTCCCAGCAAGGGGTGCACAGATGTGCTGTTACTCAAGATACGAAAAAACCACTAGCAATGGCATTTAAGGTTTAATTATTAACTACAGAATGCCTGAGAACAAAAATCAAAGTAATTTGTAAAGGGTTAAGACTCAGATTCAGTGCATTTCTGTTTTTTGGCCACCGGCTCCTCTGTCTTGAGGGACTCTAAAGTGCTTGTGCTGCATCTGAGGTTGGTGTCTGCTCTGAGGTTAGTGTCTGCTCTGAGGTTGTCCAGGACCACGGTGAACCCTGACAGAAGGTAGCCCCCACCTCCACTCATCAGCAGTTTTGGGTGACTTCGATCTGGCAAAACCTAATCAAGATAGGAAAAGACACTCATGCTTTCTCACAATGATAAGCGCAATGCTAATGTCATACTTCAAAAATCAGATCTCAATGGCAAGAGTTGCTCTTGAAGATTTAAATGGACAAATTTCTAAGGAGTTTATTCCTTCACCTGACAGTGCAGGGAAAAGCACAGAAATTAGTTTAAGTGATTTTTTTTTTCTTCTTAAATAAAAGTGAACCCCCATTCCTCTCAAACCTAAAGCAAGTTTCCACAAACAGTGGGCACATGGCCCGTGCAGCAGCACTCGGGGTCTGTGCAGTGCTTTCTCTGTTGGGTTCCAGGAAGCTTCCGTCAGTGATGGGTCTTTGGAGAAGTGGCCACACTCAGATCCTCCTCCTCCAATACCCTGTGAACCTGACGGGAATTATCTCCTGTTACCTGAACTAAGTAAGACGGCAGGGTCGCTCAGGGCTCAACAGCAGCCCTAGCATGGTATGAAAGATGCCAAGCAAAAGGCCATGCCTGTGGCAGCCTGGAAGTGCCCCTTGAATTCGGCTTCCTGAGAGAGCTGGCTTTGAGGCACTTGGCAGCGGGCCCTCCAGCTGCTATGGGATCTGCTGCAGCATTCTTACTGAAGGGACACGGCAGCTCCCAGTTTGTGACTGAGCACAGGAACCAAGAGTGGGCCATTTCCACCTAACATGAAGCTCCCTTATGGGGAAATCATGGCTCCTAGGACTTTCTCAAGAGAGCCCTGTAGGCTCTTCCTCCTCATCCTCTGCCCTAGGCACAGCCCACACCACCTAATCCTGCTTCCTCTCTTCTCTTTCCAAGCCATTTCCCCAACATGACACGACACCTACCTCACACTGACCTCCATCTCAGCAGGTCTTCTGGCACCAGCCAACCCTGCCTGACCACTTTCTGCAAAGACATCCCAGCAGAGAGAGGGGGCCACTTTCTTGCCACAGCTACTGCTGGTTACCCTTCCTTGGGGAAATACGAATCACAGCTGTCTGCATTTCAAATGCTATGGGCTGGAGTTACAGATACTGACTCAGAAGCGGTTAAGAGGGAAGAGGGTCAGAAAAAGTGCTAGGTTATAGGAAGAGATTTTCTGTGGTTGTGGCCAGAAGCAGGGAAGTAAGTTCAGAGGGCAGCTCCAGGACACATACCTGGTAATTTCGGAGCCAGGTTTCAGACAGCCGGAGGTTAATGACCCCTCCCCTCTCCCGAAGTTTTGTGTAGCATTCCAACAAAGGCTGGAGGCAAAGAGTTTGGTTAGGAAATACTTCCTGGGCTGTAGTTTGAGAATCCAAATTCAGAGGCCAAGGTTCCCGCCCACTTTGTCTCAGTGTTACCTCTTTGTACTGACAGTAGACCACGAATGGCCGTGACGGGGCCACGAAGTCCAGTAAAGCCAGCAGCAGTGGAGTGGGGTGGAAACGACTTGCCACGATTAAACTGGGAAGAAAATGTCAGACAGGTTACTTTCCTATCCCCCAGCATGGAGTACACATTCAAAAAAATTTAAAAAGACCACTTAAAATGATCATGTGCTGATTTATACGATTCATGCAAAGTAGAGTTAAATGCAACATGCTAGAAATTCAAAACAATAAAATCAGGAGCTGCTGATTTCAAGGGAATATACACCGGTTACAAGTTCTAGTGGCGCCTGGTGACCCAAGCAGTTCTTAATTTTGTTTCTACATCATCTGGAAGCAAATCTAACACTGTAAACACTGACTCTGCAGACACCGGAATCTACCTCTCCTTGTCAGGTGTCATCAGCCCCTGGTGTCAGCTGTAGCACAGCCGTATGGAGGCCAACCCCGAACACTGGGACCACACAGCCTCACCAGATACACTGGCATTGGAAAGCGTTCTGATTTCTTCTGAAACCCTTAGCATTATCAACTTCCCACCTCTGCCAGATCCAGTAGCCTTTCTTTTTATATATATATATTTTTTGTTTTGTTTGTTTTTTGAGATGGGGGTCTTGCTGTGTCGCCCAGGCCGGCCTTAATCTATGTAGCCCTGGCTGACCTCCACCTTGTGGCGCCTGCCTCCGCCCCTACAGGTATGAGCCACCACGCCTATCCAGCTTCCTCTCTTTACAAACCCGAGGCAGACTCCTCGTTGCCATTCCGATCAGCATCGGAGCTGGCACATGGCAGGGGAATGGGACCCGTGTGGGGCGACGCCCACCAGCACCAAGTACCCCGTGTTCTTGCATCAACGCACCCGTCTGCATTTCTTTCGCTCAGCAGAGCAGCAGCCTCTAAATGTCTTTTCCTCTGCTCTTCTTGTCTCCTCTGCTTTTCCTTAATCTTCAAGAAGAAAAACAAGAAATAAGGGCATTGAAGTCATTAAGTCTGGTTTATAAAAATGCTCCGGTTTAGTACATTTCAACAAGATCAACTCAGAGTAAAGCAACAGGAGAAAGCTGAAAACACACGAAAACTACACAGCATAAAGCCCTGAGCAGCTGCAGCAATACTTGCATCCCGAGCGCCATCCCGCGGTGCAGCCACGCTCTTTGAGCACGGACGCACCGCCCTCCTCCACCGTGGTGCTGTGCATCATGGCGGGAGCTGACACCCCACAGCCAAACCCAATCTTATTACTGAGAGGAAGTTGACCGAGGCCTCGGGAATTACAAGGATACAGTGGCTGTGACATTCTTACATAATCTTTTTTGCTTCCTCTCTCCTTAGGTTCCTTATATTCCTGGTCTTGAGCAACAACTTCCATCACGTCTTGCTCTTCCGGGTGACTGCTCTCTGGTGCCTCCGCCGTGCGCTCCTCAGCTTCTCGTTCAGGAGTCTGCAGGTCCTTGACAACACCATTGCTTTCTTCCACAGAAGCACTGTCTTTCGGCTCTGAAGATAACATTTCAGCAGAAAACGTGCCGTTCAGGAGACTGTCTACCTTGTTGAGGGGGAATTCATAAAGACCACTGAGGAAAGACTTGGGAAACCCAAAACATGCTGTTGCTACCCGAACAGGCCCATCTCCGGGGTATAGCTGAATGATAGAGCCAAAACCTGCAGACAAAAAAAACAAACATTTGCAGAGTGGCCCCTACATAAGCCCTCAGCTCCCTCGAGTAATGGAACTGACATTTCCCTACTGGTTAGAGGCTCAAAAACAATGATGCTCCTCTGGGAGCAGCTGGAAATCTTAAAGCAACTCGTCTCCACTTGACACGACTGTAAAATCCCTACTAGGCGAATTTGGATGTCACAGCCCTGATGCTTCTCTGCCTTCTCCTGTCACAATCTCAGATGGGGTCATGACCAGTGCTTATCTGCCACAGGCTACAAGAAAGGACGGGCAAACCAGGCTGAGTTGGCTCCTCCGGGAGAGAGGACATTCCTAGTAGTCCAACCACTCAGTTGCCTCAGTTCAGGCCAATTAAATGAGCACCAGCTCTTTCCACTGAAATCAGTTTTCCTAGAATCCTTGTCATGAAGGTGCCCATCAGCCATAGGTTCCGCACTGGTGCTGAAGCGGGAGGGCCATCCCCACTCTGGGCCCCGCACAGCCAAGACTGGGAGATGCGGCTCCCACGAAGGCCCAGGGACAGGAGCCACATGGGTTTGCCCAAGTCACTTCATTCACCTCGGAGTCACTTGATGTAGTTTCCTAACAGTCTATTTTTTTGGACCCCTTTACTCACAGAGGAGTTCACCAAATTTGAAAACGTCCAGGCTTACCTCCCATTCGCTCCATCATCGCACCCAGCACCAAGCCTGAACACGTTTCCATGACAATCATTTTATTGCCGGCACGGATGTTTCCCAATGTCAGCATCTGGGCTAGTGTATCATATCTCATGTGGCTAAGGGAAAAAAGCGAGATTCGTTCACTTTTAGCTGAGGGAGGCCTGCAGCGTCAATCATTTTTCAAGTCTTGTTTCACAAAAATTACATTGATAATTGATTGCTTTGGAGGTGACAGTAAAAGGACTTACAATTTGAGGTAGGAGGACACTTTATGCAGGTGAGCAAGTTTTTCATTTTACTTAAAATCATGACTTTCTTAAAGACATATTTCCCCCAATTATACTTTTGAAAGGAAACAAAGCGTACTTAATTTTTCCAGGTTCTCTTGCATAATACATAACTGAAAGAATACGAGTGGATGGCTTCAAAATAGTAACGATGGCTTCGTATCTAGGGGAATGAAAACAGAACACGTTGAAACAAGTTTAAAACATTTTACCTCTAGTAACATACAGTTCATAAATACAGAAGAACAGTTCATACTTTCAACTGCTTAAAAAACTACTTACTTCTTTTTCTTCTTTTTTATATATTTGTCCTGAGCAAATTCTGTCTTGTCTCGGAATGTTGTACTATTTTCAATTAACTGCTGAACTATTTCCTATAAGAAAAGGAGCAAGCGGATTTTTTTGAAACTTTTTTGCCACAAAAAAAGAACTTCAGAGGCTTTTTACCTCAGAATGTATCCAAAGGTCTGATTCTCCAGGCCCTCTTCAACACAAGTCTGGATAGATTAACTCTGTATTGCTAAACTGTGCAGAAACTTGTAATAAAGCACAAGCACCACATAACTCCCTTCGAACCACGACAGGACAAGAGAGGAGAGAGAGAGGAAGCTCATGCTTCATGACGCTGGCTGAAAACACTACTGAAAATGAACCAAGTTAGTGTCTGATGCGCACTGCTATTAAATTCTCCACCGCCAATGTTAGTGAGGCCATGAACTTACATTCCTGCATGTAAGCAACAAAATCTTGACATTCTGAACAGAATGAGTATTTCAAATAAAAATAATTTCCCCCACCGCCTTAGGTAAAGTCAGCTATACATTTCTTATATACCAAACAAAAACCCAATTCCAAAGTCCTCTGAGTATTACCTCTCCTTTAATGCCCTTGTCTTTCAAAGCTTTTATGTCATCCTGAGTGAGTTTCTGAGACTTCCCATCATCAATTATATTTCGATTGTCAGTGCCAGCTTCTTTTGTCTCTAAGGGAAGAAAATGATCTCCGTCACTTAGGATCTGCAGTTACTCCACAGCCTCTCTTCCGAAGCTCACATCCGCATCCAGCCCGCCAGGCCCTCAGGCTCGGCCTTGCGCTCTATCGCCGCCTCTACCTCCGTCTGGCCACCACTACCCTGCGGCTCTAACTCATTTCCTGCTTGCACTCTCCCGGCTTCCTAGCTGCTCAGATGCCAGAATGCTCTCTTTTAAGAATGCAAACTGGCTCATCTGCTCAGATGCTGCAAAAAGCACACTGCCACTCTCCAGGTCACGGGAGATTGGCTCTGCCGACCTTTGTGTGGCCGCAGCTACACTGTTCTTCTGCGCCAGTCAAGGCAGGACTGCTCCCTCTGGTCTTCATGGTAAACCTCCATGGAGCTGGTTCCCTCCTGTCACTTGTGTCACCTCAGCCAAGGCTCACCATACCCACTGAGACTCCAGTATGTGCCCTGCTTTGTCTTCATGAATGACGCTGCTTGCTTGTGGACTAGTGCATTTTAGCTGTTCTCCACTGTAAGTGCCTTTTATAAGTCTGTCTCATGATCTGCTATACTCGTAGTGCCTAATTCGGCCTGGAATCCATTTGATACTTAATAAAAATATGGACATTAATTTAAAAGTACAGTGGTACCTTGGTACTTTGGTTCACAAATACTTTCGTTTGCAAACTATTTGGCTTGCAAGAGACGTGTTTGGTAAAATTTTGTTTCTGTTTGCAAACTCTGCATTGGTTGACAAACAGGACCATGGCCATCTTTCCCACACAAACAAAAGTGCAGCCATCTTTTCCAAAAGTGCAAAACAAATTATGTTCAGGAACCAAGGTACCACTGTATTTATTAATGGGGTTGGCTCAGAACTTTAACACTTTTAATTGTTTCAGTTTTAATAATTAAGTGTTTCTTCAGTAAGGTATTTCATTACGAGTATTTATTTTAATAAATAGTGCATGCATTTACTTTTAACGATTAACACTGAGTAAAATGATGAGCTTCTTTGCAGAGGCCAGGCACTGTGGCGAGTACCTGCGAGCCATGGTACAACCTGGGCATTAAACATCTTTAGGGCCCCGTGATGGAGTATGTAGGAACTAGGGAGTCAAATTGCCTGCCCTAGGTTTTGGGATGGGTGACGAAGCAGGCATAGAAACCCAGCCAGTCAGCTTCAAAGCCAGAACTCTTAACCTCGTAGCCCCACCCAGTAGCTCTTTCACTTCAGGGTACTGCAGGGTTTACCCGGGCTCTTGAAGGAAAGACGAAGGAACTCGTGTGCTGACATATCCGGTTCAAGGTCACGGAGCCAGTCAGCGGCAGGCTGGGGCCAGAACCCAAGTGGGTTCATCACCAAGGGAGGACTTGCTCTGCTCCATCAAACTACAGTTCTTAGGTGATGAGTTTAGACTTCTGGAATACCCAGGGCTGGCATTCTGGAATTAATTGCAAGTCGATGTGTTTCTAACCATCTTGTAGGACAGCATCTCTTTTTAGGGGGGAATGGACCCGAGGGTTCATGCATGCTAGGTAAGCATTCACCAGTGTGCTATCTCCCTAGGGTGTCCCCTCCCCATTTTGAGGTAGGTCTCACTAAGTTGTGCAGGCTGGTCTAGAACTTGGGATCATCCTGCCTCAGCCTCTTGGGCAGCAGCTGGTATTACAGGCATGTGCCACTGTACTCAGGGACAGCATCTATTTCACACATCCACAGTGGTGCACCTGAAGTAGGCTCTTCCTTTTTTTTCTTGGGCTGAAGACTTCCTCCACCAGTCACTTCAAATGTGGTTCCATAACTATGGCCAATGACGTTATCCAGGTAGAACCACTGTTTTTCAAAAGTTACTTTTCTGCAGGGGGAAAAAAGCAAATAATTAACTGACTTGTTCTGCATTCAGTATACAAAAGACATGCTCACTACAGTTTACTTCAAGAGTGGCCTCCGCAGTGGATCAGCAGCATTACTTCTGTGAACATAAACTGACAAATGAACTAGAAAAAAATCAAGTATGGGCAGAGATATAAAATTAATAAAGAAGCCAAGAAAACAATGAATTTGGAAAGAGAAAGCAAAACCAGAAAACATACCTCTTCCAAGGCACAGAACTCACAGGCTCCACAGTTTTCCTAAATAGTGGGCAGACTAGCCAAGATGGCTCGGCCACTGGCTATGCACTGTGACATCCCCCCAACCCCGGCAATTCATACTGGCCACTCAGAGCACAACAATTATGGAAATGAAAAAGAGTCCATAAATTTCTTGGCCTTGGTCTAATGGGCCATTTTACTAGAAAATGATCTAATACACGCAGATTATATTTCCAAGTAAACACCCTTGGTAATAATCTACGCCTCTGGAAAGGGAACCTAACACTGACAATGCTCTACTGGGTCTTTCCTTGTACTCAGATTTGTATTCTACTGCAGTTTAAAAGAGAAATCGCTTAACAACCTGGCCTTTTAGAAGAATACTAGCATCTCCTGAGCGTCAACTGCAGCTATTAGCCTGTATTAGCCAACGTGCACCAGGTATATTTTTTACTTTTAAAATTCTCATGGTAAACCTGGGACGTAGCTCTTTCCAAAGAAACCCAAAGCCTAGAGAAAAGTATGCTTAGTGTTCAAGATCTGCTGTTATGAGATGCTGGAGCTATAACTCAAACTTGGGCCTGTCTGAGCCCCAGGTCTGGTTCTTCCCACTGTGTCACACGGTCTACCCCAGCGAAGCTCACAGCGAGCTTTGGTACCTGGCCCTTCCCACGGAATCCTGCACTTGGGAGCCACCCTGGGGAGTCCTGTTTGCAGCCCGCCTCCTCCCTCTTCCTTTCTGCATGCTCTTATGCTCCCGGGAACCCAGAGCACATCGCTGCAGTGCTCAAGCACTCAAAGTTTCCCATGACTGCTAGGGCTTGACCACCTTTCTTGTTTGGTTTCTAGATTCTGCTACACCTGTGTAATGTGTATGTGTTATGTCTTTATTAAGTGTCACTTGTAGCCCTCTGAGTGACGTGGTGAGACCCTAAGGGAGCCGGATAGGATCAATTCTTACTCTTTGCTGGGTTCCCACTAACCAACAGACACTAAAAGAATTTGGTGACACCAATGTGTGAGCCCTTGGAAGCTCAGGCTCAGCTCTCAGCCCAGATGCACACCCTACTCTCATTCTCCAGGCATCTTGGTGCTGAAGAACACTGATCTATTTGACGTGGAAAGGCAGGAGTCACGCAGAGGGATGGAAGCAGCACCTTCACTGGGAAGGAGGATGTGCAGTACCCTCCGCAGAGAGCCAGGACTTCTTCTCCCCAACCAGGCGAGTGTGGCTCAGAGCGAAGGTAATGAGGGAGTTTGCCTGAGAGCACCGGAGCTCAGAGGGTCATTTTCTAAGTAAGACAGAAATCACCAATATGGCTCTGCCAAGGACAGGGATGGGTGAGAAATATTTTCAAATGATGGGTAAAAGATACTCGAGTTGCTGTATCTTTGGAAGCGAAGTATCTCTCATCTAAAAAAAGCACATTCTCAGCACAAACAACCACACTTGGAAATTAAGCACCTTACAAGAATAGTATGAAAAAGAGAGGAAGAAGTTTCCCCGGATGGTCATTCCACAGATGGGCAATGCTGGGTTTACTCACTGAACTATGTACTTATAATCAAAGAACTTTGCTGCTCTGTCATGCTTCATCTAAAAAGCTTAAAGACAGCTTTAAAAACTATGTTCTTGGAAACAAGTATAGAATCTAATTAATTCTAAAAGAGAAACAAAAATATAGTACAGATGTGGCATAGTCATAAAATTCCTCTAATTTCAACCACCAAATTTCATCAACGGATAATTTAAAAATGCTTAAAAGCTGGGTACGGTGGTGCATGCCTGTAATCCCAGCACTCAGGAGGCTGAAACAGGAGGACTGTGCAAGTTCGAGGCCAGTCTGGACTATAAAGCAAGTTCAAGCCCAGCTGCAGATATTCCATTTCTGTACTTGAAGAAACCCCACTTCTACAAAACTTTTTCTTTACCCTATTTATGCTTGTGCAAAAGAGCTTGGTTATCACCAGCTTGGTGCTTTGTGCCTTTTGGTCTGACTAATTTTTAATGATACCTATTTCAAAAAATAGTAAAATCATTCAACTAATATGAGCATTTATTAAAAATTACAAAGCTCATGATACCTAGTTTTCTGGTTGTGCTGATACTGTGTTTAACTGACTTTGTCAAGAGTAAATAAGGTCAAGAAGGTAGCTTGGTGGTAGAACACTTGCCTGGCATATATGAAATCCTGGGTCAGATCCACAGCACCACACGAAAATGAACAAACAAAAAGTAGTAACTCAGATAGAAAGAAAACTGGGTTATACCTCTCAAGTAAATTAATCTGAATATCCCAAAATATTATCATCATTAATAAATTATTACAATTTAACAACCACACTGTCCTTGCTAGGAAGTTATCAAAAATCCTGCTTCTTTAGTACTAAAACAGTGTGATACTAGTTGGCTGTGTACAAACCAAACAAACTTCTAGTTCTGAGACCTGGAGCACACTTTTTTTTTTTTTTTTTCTTTTTTTGAGACACGGTCTCACTATGCAGTTCAGGCTGGCCTTGATCTCACTATATAGCCCAAGCTGGCCTCAAACTCGCAGCGATACTCCTGCCTCAGCCTCCCGAGGGCTGGGATTATAGGAGGGCACCACCATGCCCGGTGCACACTGCTCTTGAGCAGTTCAACTTTTCTGGCCCTTGAATACCTTGGTGTGAGGCAAAGGAACCCCAAAGTGATTCCACGCTCTGTGAGAAGTTGTTGCCCTTTTCTGTTCTGTGTAGATAGGTAATCATTTTGGGTAGAGCGAAGAGGCCAGCCTTTCCAAGGCCAGAATAGATGGAAAGTCATTTTTCGTAGGACTGATCCTAACTGGAGAATTAGGGAGGAAAGAGGATCTATGGGGAAAGGGGCAGGCGCGGGGGAGACTCTCAGGCAAGGAGGAGACGCCTGACTGCGGGAGTGGATCTGCAAAAACAGAGAAAATCCTAAGAACCTAAGGAAAGAACTCCACGCAGGCAGTGGGGGAGGCAGAGAGGGGCGCATCCGGGCACTAGAGCACCAAGAACGGAATTCTGGGGAAAGAACTACGTGGTCAGAGTAGAAGGGATGCTAAAGTTGGAGGGCCGGGTATGAAATCATGGAGGGGAACTCTACGGGAGAGGTCTCGAAGGTCCAGGTTGAAAAAGGATCCTGGTGGGAAAGGCCACCGTGTTAGTCAGATCCAAGGAGGCAACGAGGGCGGGAGATGGGAATCCAGAGAATCAGGAATGCGACGCTGACGGGAGGGTCCACAGAGAGACTTGGAGAGCGTCATCTAGAAGGCGGAGACCCCCCAGGGTCGGCAACCCGACTTACTTTCTCCGCTGGACCTGCACTGCTTTGAACACTTCTTCCCGTTTCAGCACCACGAAATCACCGTCGCGAATGCAGTGGTCCCCAGGATGCGGGGGCTGTGCGCTCGGCTGCTCCCCCGAACCCTCCATGGCACTAAGCTGGTCGCCAGGTTCGTCGGTGTCCCTCCTCCTCCGCAGTCACGGAAGCCAGTTCCGCCTCCCACCACCCAGAGGGGCCTACGGGCCTCCGACCAGCACCTCCCTCACGTGCTTCCCGAGTTTCCGTTTTCCGGCTCGGACCTCCGGACCACTTCCGGGAACCTTTTGGCTTTCTCCGAACTCCCTGATTGGGCACACTTTTCCCCGCCCCTTCGTCGTCACTTCCCCAAAGGGAAGTTGTGTTATAGGCGCGCCAAAAAAGAATTTGTAGGGGGACTAGGCCGTATCTTGCGGTGAAATTGTGGCGCTCTGCATTCCTGATATTTTCTCGAGACGGTGGTGGAAAAATTGAGGTTTTAACGAGAGGGGCCGGTCCTGCGCTGGACCGTTGGGAGAGCTGCGGCTGAAGAAAACCAGACCTGGCAGGGGTCCTTAGGAGCTGGAAACTTCACAGTCCCCTTGTGTTTCCCACAGAAGAGGGAGGAGAATCGGGGCCGATGGATTAGCGCGTGGATTTCTCTGCAGTCTTACCTCTTGCATTTGTGTTGGAATTGGTACTTTTTCAGCATATTAACCTCCTTTGAGAAGGGCACGGTAGGTAGTGTCAGAGGAGCGCTTCAGCCTGCGAGTCCGAAGACAGTTTTGCTGTCTCCTGTCACCAGAGCACACTGATGTTCATCACTATACTAATTTCTTTGCGCTTCAGTTTCTCAGTGTATAATGTCTGGGTGGTGATCCAAGTCCTGCCGTTCCCTGGAAGTGTGAACTATTTAGTTATTAACTAAATCCTTTTAATAAAGATTCCAGTAGACTTTAAATTAATTGCACCGCATTGTGTGGGTGTATTCTTATTTATTTGCATCTGTAAGATAGGAATTTTTCTAAGTAGACTTTAAAGAGCAGTTCTAGGTTTACGGAAAGATTACACAAATAGTGGATAAGACACTGCAGGATTGATGTATGTAAGGAGTTGTCCTGAGGTACCCTTAGTATCGCACAGGTCAAGATTATATGTAGCCAGTGCTGCCCTTTGCAAAGAAATCGCTTTCCTTGTTCCATTTGTTTCTGTCATGGAGTCTCCCTGTAGCTGGTACAATATAGTACCTGTTTCTATTCCATGAGCATTTAGTATATGCTTAGTTAACTACATTAAAAAGCAACGGGGATTAGAAAAGTAATTACAAAATGTTTGTTTTCCTCCATCATCTACAACCTTGCAAGACTGTGCTCTTTGCAAACATAGAACGCATACATTTTTCTTTGTTTTAACTACATAAATACACTGTTAGGGATGCTATACCCCATCCAGTTTTTGTGAAACTTTTCTAATTTCTATCTCTTAGACGACATGAGTGGAGCATACAGAAGCAGAGGAGGATTTGGACGAGGAAGATTTCAAAGCTGGAAAAGAGGAAGAGGTGGTGGGAACTCCTCAGGAAAATGGAGAGAAAGAGAACACAGACCCGACCTGGGTAACACCCCTGGAAAACAAACCTCTGGTAGGTGAGGTCGTTGATTAATTTTTTTCTGTGGTGGAGGAAGTGATTCATGCCTCTGAGCGTAGCATAACTCTTGAGTTAAACAAGAGTTTTAACTCAAATGAGAGTCTTTCATTTGATGCTCTTCCTTACCAGGTATTTGAATGTTCATATCCAGAATTTTTACTGAAGACTAATTCAGACAGTCTGTTAATATGTAAAACGCTTATTGTTGAAAGGAGAAATATTGATAATCTAGCATAATTTTTTACCCCCAGAACAAACACCACAGCCTTTGCTACGGCAGTCAACATTGGACCAGTTCATACCATACAGAGGCTGGAAACTTTATTTTTCTGAAGGTAGAGTTCAAAGTGCAAAAAGTACCGTAAATTATATTTCCTTAACTTGTGTTTGAATGCTATGCCTTGTACTACTATAATTCATTTTAGTTACTGAAATACACCCGTTAATGTTCATTCTTCTAAACAATTAAATCATGCTTATGTTAAAAAGCATTATTTTTAGGTTTTGTATCAGTCAGGCAAACAAAAGCCATGCTAGATGTTTCAAAAAAGGAATTTAATTCAAGGAGTTGGGACTATAGATAGAAGACTAAAAGAGCAGAAAGGGAACACTGAGCTAACTCTCTTGAAGTAGCGGGAAACAGCAGCCCTCTTTATGGCTGGGGTTACCAGTAGGTTGAGGATTCAGGCACAGCATCACAGAGCAGAACACAGGAGCTAGTAACCAGCACAGGTGCGCAGAGCGACAGTTAAGGGATCCCCGTTTGCTAACCAAGAATACTAGCCAGTATCATGGTATATCTGGCCATGTAGATGTGGGAAGTGTCTTTTCTATGCTCTCTTAATACCTATGTGTTTATCATATCTCTTATGAACTATAGGCTGTGTTTTAGCCACATATGTTTATATATAGATTTTTACATATATATGCATATATTTATATATAGATCTGTGCCTTTTCTCTACTAGACTGTAGTGCTTTCCCCGTACTGGCCACTCAGTATTTATTTTGTAAATAAATAAAGTACTATACAAAAATGTTGTTCAGTGAAGCCTGTAAAGTGTTTATCCAAAAATGCTCTGTTATTTTTGTGGCAAGTGCGTGTACTGCTGAAGGCTAAATCCTCAAAATAAAACCTACAGAGCAGACTAATGATTCGTTAAAGTAAATTTATGGTTGCTGCTACTAATGCTTGTCCCATACATCTCATACAAAAACTGGTAACGAATGGATTAATAAGAGCCGGGCAGGTGAACTCAACCTACTAGACAACTATGCTTTGGGCACAGTTCTCTATGATTGTGGATTTGTTCACACATGTACTTAAATTGCTCTAATAAAGGGAAAATGCATGTTTGTCAGGTTTTTTGTAAATACAAATGCAATGACCTATGATTTACACATTTTCCTTCATTTCTGTGAAAATGTTTGTTAATCTACCCCATAGTTTTTGTAACAGAAAAATGGAACAGGTACATGTTCTTTGTGTATAAGAGTTATTTTCCACAGAACTATATTTTTTCTTTCAGTTTGATTTAGTTTAGTTTATTACTACATGTATGTGGTATATAATATTTACATTCTTGATGAGAAGTTGGTACATGTGTACAACACTTCTTAATTCCTTTTACGTCCTCTTTCCCTTCCCTTCTTCTCCCTTCCATCCATCTCCTGATCCCTTTCCTTTTTTAATTATGTTTGTAGTACATAATGTTTATAGTCCTTCCTACAAAAATTTTTAGTCACTTTGAATTGTTCTAAGATTATTTATAAAAATTGAAAGAAGTTAGTGTTCTTAAAAAAAAAAAGTCCGTATTGGTAGTACTGTTTTTTCATGTTAAATAACTGAATGTGTTTCACAGATGATTTTTTTTGCTTAAGGGAATTATTACCCACCCACCAGCAGTTGTATTAGTTCCCTAGCAGTTAGCTCAGAACACTGTAAATGACATTGGACTGGTCCTAAAAATGGAGTTCAGGAGGGACCTTAGTTTTGACCGCTGGTGCTTCCATACTATTTCATTATACTATTTCCCTGTGAGAGACCAAGTTGAAATACTGAATTTTTATGATGTTAAGAAAAATAGCTTTCTAGTTTTGAGTTCAGAGTCAAGCATTAGTTTGTCTCCAGATCTTGGGAAAGAATTTGACAAGTGACAGTTTGGACTGATGAGACTTACTTTACAGAGATTGTTATTGTCTTAGCTATGTTTCAGAATAAAAATTTAGTTCATGTGTCTGACTTTGGCATTATTGCAGTGCTTGTTTTAGGCTTATTATGTTAAGCAGCTTGAACTGATACGTCTTTTTAAGCATCTAAGACTCAATACCAGACAATGTGGCTTTTAGAGATCCATCCCTGTCTGCATTTCAGAGTATGCAGACCTACACTTTTTTAATTAATTAATTTTTATTTTTTTCTTTTTGAGACAGGATCTTGCTACGTAGTCCAGGCTGGCCTGGGCTTACTACATAGCCCAAGCTGGGCTTGAACTCATGGTGATCCTCCTGCCTCAGCCTACTGCATGTAGTTTTAGAAGCTCGAGGATACATTCCCACCAGTTTTTATCTAAATGTAATTGGATTACAAAGTAAATGGGAAAAAACATTTACCACACTTAATGTGTTTTTTCTGTCTCATGAAATACATGCTTGTACTTGTATGATTGTTAGTGCTAATGCCATGTTTATTGGATTAGTTTACAGTGATAACTCTCCTTTTATTGAGAAGATTCAAGCATTTGAAAAATTTTTCACAAGGCATATTGATTTATATGATAAGGTAAGATTCTCCACAATAGAACTACATACCCACCTTTATGTGTCACCTTATTGAACAACATATTTGAGATGCTAGTGACTGATCAGAGGCATGGCGCCAGGCTGTGCGTGATCAGGTCCCAACTCTGCCTAGCACAGGTTTGGTGCATTACTTCTCTGTGCCTTAGTTTCCTTGTTTCTCACTCAGAGGTAACAGTATAAGTATCTCCTCAAAGCTTTGTTAAGAGGCCTCTATAAATTAATATGTTCAAAACATCAGAGCCGGCTGGGGATATAGCTCAGTAGCATAAGTGCTTGCCTGGCAAGCACAAGGTCCTGAGTTCAATCCCCAGTACCACAAAACAAACAAACAAACAAACAAAAAACCATAATCAAAACATCAGAGCTGTGCCTGGCACAAAGCCTGTGCAGTGCTTGCCGTTATCACCATATGTTCTATGCCTTTCAGTATATAATCTGACGTTCAGTTGTGATAATCAACTCAAAAATTATCTTCCAACCTGCACAGGATGAAATAGAAAGGAAGGGAAGTATTTTGGTGGATTTTAAAGACCTGACAAAAGATGATGAACTAACTAACTTGATACCGAATATAGGAAATGAACTAAGGGATGCGCCTGAGAAAACCTTGGCCTGCATGGGCCTGGCAGTACATCAGGTAAATACTTACCTTTTGCAGACTTTCAGCATGTTTTTAAAGCAAGATTTCGCAGTGCTGGTACTTTGTGTGTGTGTGTGTTGTGTGTGGTACTTTCTGTAAGAAGATACTTAGCTTTTATTAACAGATAGAACTGAAATTAAACCTTGTTCTTGAGGAAGTATCTAGTCTCACTGGGAAGTTAAGACAAGGCCTCTTAACATCATTTAGGAACGTGAAGCAAAAAGCCCAGTCTTGGATGTACGTTCTGCGGCATGAAGCAAATCACTTCCCCTAGTGTCCGTCTACAAAAGAGAAATAACAGTATGTCCTGTGCCTGCTGAACCTTTCTGACGGTCAAATGACACAGCATGTGTGCACTTTATTATTTTAGGCTAGTCAACAGATTAAAGCTTTAAGGTAAAGTGTGGCGAGTCCCGGACGGGCACAGGGGAGTGCTGTGTGTGTTCAGAGGTAGAAGGAAGACTCTTTGCTGTTCAGGAAGCAGGGGAAAGCCCAGAGGGAGGTGTGGGGCTTATGCTAGGTCCTCAGAGGAAGGTAGGATTTGGTCACAGGGCAGGAGAGCTGAGGACATACAGGTGCGGGGTCCGCTCATGGCAACAAAGCATGGAACACTTGGAAACCAGGACCTGCCTGTTGTCTTCCCACCACCCAGCTCGTTATTCTCCATAACCACATCCTTTCATTTCATTCTTTCTAAAATGTCCCTTAGGCCCACCTAGTTTCCATCCTTACTTATCTAGATCATTCCTGAGCGATTGCCTCTGTAGATATGAAACTTGTCACTTCATTGCACTATATGGAGCCCACATCATTTAGGTGACATTGAAAACCTTCTGTAGGCCAGGCATCGTGGCACATGTCTGTAATCCCAGCACTCAGGAGGCTGAGCAGGAGGATCGTTGTGAATTTGAGGTCCCCAGGCTACAAAGTGAGCTGAAAGCCAGCCTGAAAGCTACAAATTGAGCTGAAGGCCAGCCTGAACTGCATAGCAAGGCCCTGTCTCAAAATCAAACAAAGAAAAAAGCCTTCCATGACCCCTTGACCTTCATCTCTCCACTGATCCGCAGGCACTGACCTAGTAAGACTGAGCTCCGTCCAGCAATCTAACTGGATGGTGCTCGAGCTATCCATTCACCCTAGAATTCCCTTCACCTCACGTAGCCAGATTCTTGTGGCCAAATCAGTAGTCTGTCTCTCTGTAAAACCTTTATTATGACCCCTTTTCAAAACTCATGATATTTTTCCTTTAAATCTTTATAGCCCTGTAACAAACATATATGTATCTTACTTTGCCTCATAGATAGTCAGGATACTGTCTTGTACATACATAGGTATTAAATATTTAATACTGCCTAGGAAACTGGTTTGGAGTATTTTAAATACCGTTTTTATTTTTTTCTATCTTGATTACTCAGTAAATATGGAGAAGTAGAAAAATATTTTTTAATAGAATCCAGGGTGATGACTTTGGAGTGATGTAGGTCTTTTAATGTTAAGGTTGTTTGGGACAAAAGGTGGCAGACAAGGATGTTAGAATTTTGAGTCCAGGGGCAGAAAAACCCCAAGTAAAACATTGCACTGTGAGATAAGTGATCATAATTGAATATCAGACTGTAAGGCCAGTAGAGTCCTGTTTACTTCCTGATTTGTTCTGCACTAAACTTCAGATCTGTACAAAAGCGTTCTGCTTAAAAAGAACATTTTTCATCTTTGAACATCTGTTCCCGTTAGGTATTAACTAAGGACCTTGAAAGTCATGCTGCTGAATTGCAAGCCCGAGAAAGGCTGTCTAGTGATGGGGGAACACTAGTAAATGTGCCGCACATTTACGCACGGTAAGAAGCTTGCTGGTCTTACTTAGAACAGGGCACTAACAACTGTTTAAGACAGAACCTCAGCAGGGCGTGGTGGCGAAGACCTGTAATCCCAGCATTTGGGAGACTGAGTCAAGAGGATTACCACGAAGAATCCTCGAGGATTAGGCCAGCCTGGGCTACATAGTGAACTCAAGGCCAGCCTGTGTTACACAGTGAGACCAGGTCTCAGAAGAAAAAGAATGAGAACCTCAGGGTGGAGGTCTCGGTGTGCATTTGTAATCCCGATGGTTGGGGGGCTGAGGCAGGAGGATCACCATGAGTTCGAGGCCTACCTAGGCTACATTGTTAGATTCTTATATATAAAAAAAAATGTACCTCGTTTTATAGAAACCAGTGAAAATGGTATGAATTTCTTCATAATTTCATTGATCATCATACCAAAGTAAACACCCTAAAAGTTTTTCAAAGAGATGTTACATTTTCTGCCCAAGTAAATTGATTTCCCAACTGAAAGTTTTTATGAACATTGGTTTTCAGTGTGAACTTACCACCACTTTGCGGTATAAATTTAGTAATTCATGTAGTGTACTAATTTTGTTAAATTATTAGGTTTCTATTAGAAACAAGGGAGTAAATGAAATTTTTAAAATTCATCTATACTATAATTTTTAATTTCAGATTTGTTGAGATAAGTAAGAAAATGAAACTCCTCAGGGTTTATTTTTCTTTTTAAAAAAGTTTTTTTTTTTTTTTTTTTTTTTTTTTTTTTTTTTGTTCTAGGAATTGAATTCAGGGCCTTGTGCTTGCCAGGCAGGCACTGTGCTGTTAAGCTACATCCCAGGCCCTAAAAAGATATTCTTTAAACAGAATTCTCTGAACAGAAGTTACAGACCAGAAGTTGTTGAATCTGTAGATTTTTTTTCTTGGCTTTTTTTTTTTTTTCTTTTTTCTTTAGATAGTGTGTATGGTTTAAAAAAAGAAGAAGAAAGTGAAGGTTTGGTTTTGTTTTGTTTGGAACAGAATCTTGCTCTGTGGTTCAAACTGGCCTTGCACTCACTATGTAGCCCAACCTGACCTCAGATTCACAGTGATTCTCCTGCCTCAGCTTTCCAAGTGCTGGGATTACAAGCGTGTGCCACCCTGTCTGGTACAGAAGATTTAGTTTTGTATTTTTATTTGTTTATCTCTTAGAGTAATTTCCTTCTTGTGAAATTTCTGGTATGTAACAGGACAGTATTGTTTGGTAATTCATAGTGCCTCCTAAAAGGAACTTGTAAAAATACAGACATCCTCAATAGAGACACCCCAGCTCCAGACTTGCAGGGTTCCTGTTTTATCTGTAGGGTGTACAACTACGAGCCCTTGACACACCTGAAGAGCGTTCGGGCAAATTACTATGGAAAGTACATCACTCTGAGAGGGACGGTGGTTCGCGTCAGCAACATAAAGCCTCTCTGCATCAGGATGGCTTTTCTCTGCGCTGCTTGTGGAGAGGTTCAGAGCTTCCCTCTTCCAGATGGAAAATACAGTCTTCCCACAAAGGTGATGTGTTCCTTACCTGCTTCTATATCCTAGTAAACGTTTTCCAGTGTTTCTGAACAGAGTTCATTTTTGTGTTTTAAATTGTGAAGTATTTTAAGGTCGAGGAAATGTAGATGTAAAATAAACATTCTTTTATCCACCACCCAGAATTAGCATTTTTCAGCTCTAGATATGCTTTTAAAGATACCAAGCATTAGTTTCTCTTTTTAGCACTTTGCCTGTGCCAGTCCCAGAGATGACCACTACCTTGAGGTTATTGCGCAGCCTTTCCATTGCTATTTGTATGTTTTCATTTAATAGATAACATACACCAAGGTTTCTTAATGTATTTTCTTTTTCTGTTTATTAACGTTTTCTTTTTAAACTGAATTTTAAAGTTAAAATTCACAGGATGATATAACATCTACGTAGTCACCATTTGACTGGCAAGTATTAAATTTTGTTATTTTAGCTTAATTTTTTTAACAAAACATATAAAGTATTATGCTTGAGTCTTTCTGTTCCCTTCTGCAATTCCATTCCCTCTGTTTTATTACCAGTGGCGTCCACTGCTGTAAAGTCAGCATGTGCTGAGTCCATATCTCTATTCCTGACCATAAGTATGTCCAGGGTTACTTTTGTGTTGTGCTTATGTAAGTGATACTGACCGTAACTTTTTTGTTTGTTTGCTTGTTTAACCGGTTTATTTTCAAAGGGCAAAACAAGACAGCTTAAATACAAGTCCGACAGAGTCGCTCTGTGTGGTGATGACAGGTCACACTCTCCCTTCCGGTCCCCAGCATCACGGAGCCCTGTGAGAAGGGGCCTGGTACTTTACTCAAATGCACCTTTCTTATCTGCAGTGTAATCTACAATTTCTTGTGGACACATTAACTTTTATACATCTATATCAGGAATTTCAAACCCAAATTCATCTTCCATGGCCATGATGACCTGTCTAGGCCCAGGTCTTTCATAAAGTGGGAATTTACTGAGAGCTTTTCTGGGTCGATCTTGTCAGAAAGTTTCAAGACACACAGAGCCCGATCCTTGATTCCTTCCAGTGTCAAAGGGGGTGCATCGCTGTACTGGCGGCACAGCTGTGGGATCCTCCCTGGCACCAGTACAAGCACTGAGGCCAGCTGTGTCGCCCAGGCCTTGTCTGGGTCTTCGCAGGACATAACACAGTGCTGAGTGTCTGGGCCAGGGCCAGCGTAAGGACCGGGGGCAGCGGCGCAAGGGCTGAGGGCAGGCAGTGGACACAGGCGGAAAGGACATGAGCCGCCATGGCTACGCTGACCCAGGATGCACAGCCTGAATGTAACATTCTAAACTGTTTTTTTTTTTTTTTTTTTTTTTTTTTTGCGATATACGGGGGATCAAACTCAGGACCTTGCACTTAACAGGCAAGTGCATGTTCCACTGAGTTTTATCCCTGGCGCCCCTGAATGTAACATTCTATAGCTTGTTTTTCCCTTTGTTGGAATTCTGCTTCCTGTAATATACACCTAACTTCATTTTTGCAGCCCTACTCATAAGAGTATTCCATGAAGTGAATAGCAACTATTTATTCATGGTGGGCATTTGAGTTGCTTGTAGTTTTTTTATAGTGTCAAATCACACTGCATTGAGCTAGCTTCCTTGCTTGCTTGCTTGCTTTTGGTACTGGGAATTGGACTCAGGACCCTGCACTTGCCAGGCAGGTACTGTGCCACTGAGCTATATCCCCAGCATTTGCATCAAGCATTCTTGGACACGTCTTGAGAATTTCCAAGTTAGAGGCTTTACTTATCGTTAACTGTATTAGATGTTGTCATATTACCTTCCAGAGTATGGACCTCAGTGTACACCCTTAGTAGCATGTTAAGCAGTTATTTCCTTGTATTTTCATTAACATTTGGTATTATTAGACTTTTTAATGTTTTGCCAGTCTGACGGGTAAATGATATTTTGTGAAAGTCTATGGCTGAGCATCTTTTGATATTATTTTTATTCATTTCCTTTTAATTTATTACTTTCTCTCTTTTTTTTTTTTTGGTACAGGAACCTCATACTTGCCAGGCAGGCAATGTGCCACTGAGCTATATCCCCAGCCCGTTTATTGTTTTCTTGATAGTAGTTCTTTTTATATGCTAGGTACTAAGTTGTTGGTTTTATCTGTTACAGATATCTTCTGGCCTTTGGTTTGTCATTTAGCTTTGTGGTATTTTTTTGTTCCATAGTTTTACATTCTGACACAGCCAAATTGGTTTTTTGCTTATAACTTAAGCTTTAATGCCTGTGTAAGGAGCCCTTCCTCACCTAAGCATTACAAAAATTTCCCTTATCTTCCTCTTTTTTTTGGAGACAGGATCTTGCTATATGATTAAGGCTGGCCTTGAACTCCTTGAACTCACTGGGTAGCCAGGCTGGCCTTGAACTCCCAGCAATCCTCCTGGATCAGCCTCCTGAGTACTGGAATTATAGGCATGCACTAGCATGCCCAGCTTCCTCATTTTTTCTAATATTTAGATCTTTCACCCATCTGGCATTTAATTTCATCATTTGATCATGAATTTTGAATGTCATTAAACTAAGGATCTAAATTTGAGGTGAACAGCCATCTGTTGTCTTGCTACCATCTGCGTATTGTTGGATGTGGTAAGCCTGCACAGTCCACTGTGCTCTTGCATTGAGTCTGGTCATTTCATCACTCCTGTACTGGCTCCACGACGACTTATTGATGTTCATCTTACTAAAACTTTTTGATGAGACAAAAGGATTTGCCTAACTTTATCTTTTCTAGAGTTTGGCTTTACTATATTTGTATTTTAATAAACTACATTTGTTTAAATTTTCACTCCTATAAGGGGGTGAGTCTTAATGAGGTAATTACTTAAAGAATTTGAAAATGGAAACACATGATGTTTATGTTTGAAATTTCCAGGGCTTCTTTCTCTTGCAGGAAAAGCAAGCTGTGTTAGATTGAGCAATAGGTTCTAAATAATGATATTGAAAAATAGGTGCCATCTAATATTTGTCTCAGCTGAAGGTATAACTTTCGATTTAAACAGCATATTTTCTATGGAAAGCATTTGTTTGCATTATGTTTTCATGCCCTCTACTGAAGTGGTGAGTAGCTCTGCAGCAGAAGATGCGTGCATTATGAAGAGATCCCATGTGTGTGTGAATTAAAGGGATCAGATGTCTGTTCCAAGTGATTGCTGCGCCAGTCACCATTGCTGCAGAACAAGTCACCGTACACTTAGTGGATCAAAATAATCTGATCTGTGGTTTCTGTGGGTTGGGACTTTTTAAGAACTACTCACATGGGTAGTTCTGCTCCGCCTGTCTGTGGAATTGCAGTCAGAGATGGTAGGAAGAGCTGGTACAGCAAGGTGGTTGGGGCTGACCAGGCACCTCTGCCTTCTCTTTTGGCCCCTCGGATGGCCTGACTTTGGCTTTTCAGTACAATGTAGCAGCTTGGCACACTCAGTCTGCTCCTATGGCTACTGACAGCCACAAGGGGAGGAGGTCCAGTAGCCAGGCTCAGCCTCTTGTAAGCTAGACTTGGGAAAGGCAGGCAGCAGTGTGTCTGTTACCTTCTCACATGACTGCAGATATCACAAGCCTGGCCAGATGCTAGGAAAGGGAATTAGACACTCTGGGGGAGTGGCAACATTCTAGAAAGATTGGAGGAAAAACGCTACAATCTTATTTGGAAAATACAGCCTGCCACAATGCCTGAGTTTATAAATGCGTCCTGAGGTCCAAATGCCAAAGAAGTGACTAAGGAAGTAGCATAACTTGCTTCCATGTCAAGGACTGCCTTGCAGAGCAGCAAATACAGCATACAGACAGCGGCAGAGGAGGCCCGATGAGAGCCGGGGAGTGAGGCGCTAGGAAGGCTTTCGGAAAGATGGGCAGGGTGTGTGTGGCTGAAGAGGGAGGGACCGGCAGGGAGCCCACGGAGCAGCTGAGTGGGCACAGCACCTGCTGTGAGGCAGGAGGAGCCATGTGGCTGGAAGAGCACTTTCAAAGTCAATGACAGGTTGCACAGGAGGAAATGGGAAGGCATCACAGCTGTTGGTGGGTTTACTTGAATAAAATGCTGTCACTTGAATTTTCCTGAGACATGACTGTCACTGCACATTGTGTCCCTGCAGTGTCCTGTGCCTGCCTGTCGTGGGAAGTCATTCACTCCCCTCCGCAGCTCTCCTCTCACAGCGACCATGGACTGGCAGTCGATCAAGTAAGCAACAGACTGTTAAAGAGAAGGCAGGGCTTAGTGCTCCTGGCCCCAGGTCAGGCTGGAAACAGCGGGGAGGTGAGCAGTTGGGGTGTTTGCTGGAAAGTTTTATGCATTGAAGTAACGGTCTTGATCTCAAAGATTGAATTCTCAGATTTTACAGAGAATGCAAAGGTTTTGTCGTATGGCTCTTGAGAAACATTCCATTGTAAGTCTTAGTTACGCGATTCATGAAACTGGACGTAGACCATAAATGAACCTCTATATTCATTTCATCGTGAGCGTCATAGAAAGAACACTGAGGTTTCCTGATGAGCCTGCAACTGGCCTCTTCTGTGCTCTCACTGACCTCCAGGCATTTTACTCCATTTGCTATAGGCTTTTTTAAAGTTAAGCTTTTGATTTTTGCTGCCTTGTAAATCTGTAATTTTATTCCATTATACAGTGGTTTTGAGTTTTTTGCAAGTCAGGTAATTTTCTCCATGTTTTTCATCCAGTAAATTATTCCCTTTTTTGCCTTAGCCATAGGGCCACACTCATCCCTAAATATAAAATAATGTGTAGTTTTTTAAAAACAGAGTGCTTTCCGAGATCCTAAAACACTAAGAACCTAGAGAAAAGATGAAGTGGTTTGGTAGCAAGCCCTATCCTAGGCCCACTCCTCCTTCCTGATAAGACCAACATATATAACAAATGCCTGTGTCAGGCTCCTGAGCTTGATTGTGTGCCCTCTGAGTAGTACAGACTGATTTCCAGCTGAGTCTCTGGTTGTTTTACCACTGAGGGAGGATGAGGGCATGAGAGGTTCTTTAAAATTCATAGAATGGCAAATGTAGACAAGTCCTAGGGTAATTTAACTATATAAACAAAACCTCTTTGATTTCAAGTTAAAATAGCACACAAGAAAATAGACTTAAATATTTTAATTGGATTTGAATGATCCTGCTATTAGGAAATCAAACACAGTGGTAGATAGTTGAAAACAGACTATTTAAATCCTTTTTTAAAGCTAGGCATGATGATGCATATATATAATTCCAGCTATTCTGGAAGGCTGAGGCAAGAGGATCACAGACTTGGGGCCAGCCTGAGCAACTTTACAATACCTTATCTCAAAATAAAATTTAAAGAAGGGTTGGCATATAGCACAGTGGTAGAGCACTTCCCAGTATTACAAAAACCAGAAACAATTTAAAGAACCATTTCCTTGGGTCTTTAAAAGTATGATTTTGCTCAAATTAATTTTAAAATGAGGTATAGTAAACTTTGTCTACACAGCTAATGCAGTGGTACATGCCTGCAATTCCACCTCTTGGGAAGCTGAGGCAAGATGATTGTCACTAGTTTGAGGCCAGCCTGGACTATATAGTGAGTTCAGGGTCCTAAACTACTTAGTGAGACCCTGCCTCAAAAAAACAAAGACAGTCTAGCTTAGGTAATTGTTTTATTCGATAGATAGTGACTTTTTGCCTTATAAGAAAAATTTCCTTTCTGCCATATATAGCTAATTCAATTTCTGTTTTTTTCTTGAGGCTTAGGTTGGGATGACCCCACAGGAATTTAATTACTGTTTCTCAACTAATGCATTGAACTTGGGTGTACATCAAGGGGGTGGCCTTGTACTGTGTATCAAAGCCTTATAGTTGCCACAGACCCCTGTTCTTAAAAGTATCTACTGACAGCAGCCATGATGTGCATAAATAGTTTACTGGTAGTATGTTTTCACAGAGTTGATAAAACATTGGGAACACATAAACATCTGAAGAAAATTCATAAGGAAGGTGGTAAAGTGGTTCTTGTATAATCACTACAAGTGATGAGGAAGGAAAATATTTTTAAGTGAAACCAAAATTTGTTTATGGTATATTCTGGGATAAAACTGCTCCCACAGAGTTCCCTGCTGACATCCTGACCCCTGGCTGTATCTTTCTGTTGTTGTTGTTTGTTTTTTGAGGCAGGGTCTCACTGTGTAGTTCAGGCTGCTGTTGAGCTCACCAGGTAGCCCATTCTGGCCTCGAACTCTTGGTGACCCTGCTTCACCCTCCTAAATGCTGGGAGTATAGATGTGCACTATCACACTGGTTTGCTTGTTCTCTGATCTACAGCCCTGCTTTATCCTGGAGTTATCTTTGTCACACTTCTAGAATTAGGCCCCCATTTTCTTGAATATTGTTTTCTATAATCTTATTTTTCTAGAAAGATTCTCAAGAAATTTTCAGAAAGTTTACATAGGAAGTAAAACATTCTGGGGGGGGCTGGGGATATAGCTCAGTGGAATAAGCGCTTGCCTAGCAAGCGCAGGGTCCTGAGTTCGATCCCCAGTACCGCAAAAAAAAAAAAAAAAAAAAAAACATTCTGGGTCCTTGTATGTCTGTAAATGCCTAATGCCTTTATTTGGATCTTAGCCTGAATAAGAGCTTGCCTGCCCACCAAAGTCTGTTTGTTAGTGTGTTCACTGCTGTTGGTGAGGGGTGTGATGCTGGTCTGATTCTGTTGCTTCAGAGGAACTGGACTTGCCCTCCTCAGTCTCTGTATGTAGATGTTCCAAGTCAGTGAGCAAGGTGTGTCTGGTGGGTCTCTATCTCTGCCACAGACAGACCCTTTGTCCGCGAGTTGGCTCTCACTGTACCACAGCTAACTTCTCTCTGCGGGCTTCTTTCCAGCTGTGTTCTTTGGCTTGTTCCCTTGTCTAAGCTTTTGCCCACTCTTTCATTTTCTTTGTGCTGTTTTCTAAAGTTCTTTGGCTTTTTCATGTATCTGCTCTATAAATGTTTGATTTTTATATACATGTTTTTAGTTTTCCTGATCTCACAAGCACAATTGTTTTCCCATTGTCCTTTTCTTATTGCAGCTAATTTTTGTGTTTTTAGGTAACAACATTTTCTCAAAACTTTTTCTTTTTTTTTAAAAGTAAAAGAACAAAAACATATTAACAAACAGACACAAAGTAGCACAAGAATAGTACAATCAAAACTGAGTTACAGGGCTGGGGATATAGCTCAGTGGAATAAGTGCTTGCCTAGCAAGCGCAGGGTCCTGAGTTCGATCCCCAGTACCGCAAAAAAAAAAAAAAAAAACTGAGTTACAGACAAGGTGACAGGGAATTAACAATGGTTGCTGCATTACATATTGATAACTTCGAAGTGTATATTCAGGAACATAGATATAGACATGCAAAATTGATCAAACAATTAATCATCAACTATTCCTTACAATAAAGTGACCTAAGTCAGTAGTACAACTGTGCTACATATGCTACATATATATACACACACACCCACATATTTTTTTTATATAATTTTTTTTTTCAAAGCAGCGTTTTATGTTCTTCCTGAATTACTGCCATTTCACTCTTAAAGATCTGATGAGAAATTACTTAGTGTAGGTAGGACTGGTTTTATTTTTGTTGTTCTTTTTTTTTGAAATAGGATTTCTCTATATAGTTCAGACTAAATTCACTATGTAGCTCAGGCTAACTTCAAACTTGCGGCAGTCCTCTTGCCTCAGCTTCCTGAATGCTGTAATTACAGGTGGGTACCACTGTGCCCAGCAATCATTTGCTATTTTATAGGTAAGCATTTTTTTTGGTCACAAGTCCCTGAATAAGTAGGAGTCTTGACTATTGTGAGTGTGGGGTTTGCTGTTTTTTGTATGGTTTTGTTTTGTTTTTAAAGAGTAAGAAGAATTTATTGAGAGAAAGAAAGCTTTCTTTTTTAATTGACAGAAGGGGCCCTGGAAAGTGGGGCCTGTGTTTTTATGGGGTTTTTTTTTAGATAAGTTCTTGCTATGTATTTCAGGCTGGCCTTGAACTTGCAATGATCTTCCTGCCTCAGCCTCCTAAGTGCTGGGATTATGGGTGTGCGCCACTGTGTTTTATGAATGTGTTTTTAATTGGTTTGAGCTTCTTAAATGTTAGAGGGAGGGGCTTTTTTCTGAAGCTCTGATGGCTTCCCTGGACACCTCACCCGCCCTACTAGAGGAAATCTGTGCATTCCTGTACAGCCTTGGTCTAGGTTTCCAGGTGGCGAAGTTCTCACTCTTCCCCCCATGGCTGTCCACCCACCTTCCAAAACGATTGTGAGCCACTGTTGTCTCCAGCCAGCAACCGGGCCCTTCCCCTCCTCTTTCCGGTTCTGGAGCTTCACATGGCCCCACTTCTCTGCTCCTGTACTTTTTACCTGTGTGTGTTCTGGGCTTCATTTTCTTTCATCCATCATTGTCCGCCATTTGCTGTTGGCAGAAAAGCCCTCGGCTTTGCTGAGGACTTCTCTGTGTCCCCAGAACTTCTCTTTATCTTTTTAGTGACTCATTTTGTGGATCTGTGGAGGGAGGTGAGGCAAATGCCCTGCTCACTGAAATAATTGCACATTCACCACCAAATTCTTCTTCTAAAGCCAATCTGTCCGTCTGCTCAGTGCCATGTAGGCCCTGGACAGTTACTGGTCTGAGGGAATGACTGTGAGTGTGCATGCATTCTAACTAGAAGTTGTTGAACATTTAGAATCCAGGAGCTCGTGTCTGATACTCATCGAGAAGCAGGTCGGATTCCACGCACAATAGAGTGTGAGCTTGTGCACGACCTTGTGGACAGCTGTGTCCCAGGAGACACGGTGACTGTTACTGGAATTGTCAAAGTCTCAAATGCTGAAGAAGGTATGGGTAACTTCTTCCTGAGTATGATTGTCTTTCAGTAACGATTTGTCAGCAGTTGTCTTTTGTCTTTATAAGCTACTTCTGAACCTCAAATAATGTAGGGATTTCCTTGTTTAAAGGTTTATTTATAGCTCACTGTGACTCTCTTTGCTGTTCTAGTTGAATCATTGCAGGGAAAATGAAAACACTAATACTGTATGTAATACTTTGAATTTACAGGATCACGAAATAAGAATGACAAGTGCATGTTCCTTTTGTACATTGAAGCAAATTCCGTTAGCAATAGTAAGGGTCAGAAAACAGAGGCCACGGAGGACGGCTGTAAGCATGGAACACTGATGGAGTTCTCCTTGAAGGACTTCTATGCCATCCAGGAGATTCAAGCTGAAGAAAACCTGTTCAAACTCGTCGTCAAGTACGTATGAAGCTGTGAGGTTGCACTGCCTTTGTGCATGTCAGGTGCTCTTGGCTTCAAGTAACCAAACCTAGCCAGTGAGAGGCTGTCTTGGTTACTTTTCTCTGATTGCTGAGACAAAATACCCAACAACCAAAATGAAGGAAGGAAAGGTTTATCTAGCTTACAGTTTGTGGAGGTTTCAGTCCATACTTGGCTGGCTCAAATGCAGAGTGGCACATGGCAGAGGGCAAATGTTCATGGTGGCAGAGCACAGCAAAAACAACCACAGCCAATGGGAGAAATGGCTGCAAGCAACCTCTTTTTCTCCCCTACCTTGTAAACAGGCTACCCTCACCCAGGGGCTGGTAGCACTCACATAATCTCCATGCCCTCCTCTTCCTCAGGATGTATACAAAGTAAGCACCCTGGCTTCCTGCTGAGTCACTCAGCCAAACATTTAGACTCCCCAAGTTGACACAATGTGTCAACCATAACAGAGGCCCTGGACCCCGTGAGCTTGAGGCCTCTGGTATGTCCTGTGGACTAAGAATAATTTAGATATTTTTAATGGTTGGAAAAAATTAAGAGTATTCCATGACATAGGGAATAATAAATTCAGGTATCAGTGTCCATAAAGACTTACTGCGGCCTGGCTACACTCAGTTCTTGATCTAATATGTTTGGGCTATTTTGGTGCCGTGTTTGCGGGGTGCGGATTTGAAACAGAGAACATGTATGGGGCTCATAGGTATTTCTTTCAAATCCTTTACAGAAAAGCTGGCTACTTGCTAGTTTCAGTACCACAAACGCAGTGTTCACTGTCTCATACAAGAATTTTATTCAGCCTAAAACTCAGTAAGTTGGTCTGATGAGTAAGTGGGATTTTGTAATGTACTTATCATAATTAACACAACAGCTAGTAGTTTTTGATATTTTTGACAGTCTTTTGAATAATTTTGGAAAGGGGAAAGGCAAGATTGAATAATAGATAACCTAAGAGAAGTAAAGAACTGAGAGGGTTTTGAAATGTGTTTCATCAAGCCAGAGGAAGGGAAGGGAGCACCAGGCTGCTGCTGCAGTGGGTGGTGTTTGAGCAGAGGCCTGCAGCTGGGAGCAGCCTGGCCCCAGATGCGGGCACCTCTGTGACTGATGCTTCCTACTGCTTATTAACTGAGACTGAACATTTTCAGCGGTCCTTCTACCATGTTCATAGAAGATCAGTATGAAAATTGTGGGTTTTCTTTGCACAGTTTGCTTTTTTTCCCTTTGTGATTTCTGTAAGGAACGGCATGAGGCAGAGACCAACCCAGACCACCAGGCTTGCATAAAGGCAACATGGTGTGGAAGTTGTGCCTACGTGTAGGCAGAGGGCGAAAGGCCATGTGTAGGGAACAAAGAGAAGCAGGCTTTTTAGATAGGGCTTAAAAGAAGACAAAGGACATTAGGCGGGAAGATCTTATTGGTCAGAGTGCTCTGGATGTCTCATGCCTCAGTGGGCAAAGTCCTTGAGGAGTCCAGTTAAATGGGTGTCTTCAGATGTCCCAGTGCTTAGAAGATTCTGTGCCCCATCTCATCTCTTTTATGGCATTCCTGCGTTTGCTGAAGGCAGTCCCAGTGCTAATACTTCCTGGGGCTTTAAGAAAAATGTTGTTAGCCAGGCATGGTGGTACACAGCTGTACTCCCAGCACTCTAGGAGGCCAGAGCAGGAAGGCTTGCAAATTCAAGCCCAGCTTCCACAATTTAGTGATTTAGACCTTGTTGCAAAATAAAAATAAGAAAAGCGGTGGGGATCTAGCACAATGTGAAGCCCTTAGATTCAGTCTCCCATAAAAAAAATAGATCCACATAGAAAAGGAAGGAAAGGCTGGGCATGGCGGCACACACCTGTAGTCTCAGCACTTAGGAGGCTGGGGCAGGAGGATTGCCACGAGTTTGAGGCCAGCCTGAACTGTGTAGCGAGACCCTATCTCAAAAAATAAACGGAGGGAGCTAGAAAAATTTCGACCCATGCTAGAGAACACAAAGATGCTAAGAGGGGAAGCGAAATGATAGTGGAAAGTTGTGTGTTCTAGTTGAGATCCCTTTGAGTTGATCTGGTTAAGATCTTTTGTGTGGGGGTGATTTGGTTGGGATCATTTGTTCGGGAGGCGAGCCCAGAACCAGCAGGAGAGGAAGAGGGAGGATACTGAGGAGAGAAGGCTGGCAGCGTGTGGTGCCCTAGCAAGCAGCTCACCACTAGCATCCAGGGCGTAATAGCTCAGAGCTCTGGATCACTGCTGTGTGTCAAATTAGCATCAGTGTTTGTTCTCTTAAGGGCCTCAACTTGAGGCTGCTTCCAGGACGTGGAAAGCCCAGCACTTGTGGTTGGCCCATCCTGTCTGCTGCTGATGCTCCTGTGGCCACAGAAAGCCTCTGCAGATAGCTGCAGGTAAAAAGCAGTGGTGATCAGCAGGAGCACGTGCACAGAGTGCCTGGGGCCATGGGCAGGACACCAGCTACTACACACACACACACACACACACACACACATTTTAAAATAAGGTCTCACTATGTAGTTCAGGCTGGCATTGAACTCACTGTGGAGCCCAGGTTGTCCTTGAATTTGCAGTAGTCCTCCTGTCTCAGCCTTTTGAGTGCTAGGATCAGAGGCATGTGCCTCCCTGTCAACTTACGTATACTGAAAAGGGATAATGATCCATATTTTATTCCTAATTGCTCTTCCATTCTATTTTTGTTTGTTCCTTATTTATAAAGAATATATATAAATACATTATTTTATATTCATATCCTTATTTAATCTGGTTCTTGAAGAACTCAACTAGAAAAAGTGAAGTTTTATTCCATTTTAACATATTTTATTGAGTTCACTCCTTAGTTGTTTTATCTAAAAGTCTAGACTGGTCTAAAGATGTCTCTTCCCATAGAACACAGTACCCTGTGCCCTAAAGGAGAAGGCTGTTATTGTGGTGCCTCACTGACTGACTGACTGGTTCGGGGGTCCTGGGAGTTGAGCCGGTGCTGGGATTGCAGGCATGTGCCGTCACACCCAGTTGAGATGAGCATTAGAGGTATATTTGGTGACTCTGAATGCTCTGCAAGTATCCCATCTCCCTTACCCAGACACAGTGATTAAAGCATTCGTCCTTGTATAGGTTAACCAGAAATGTTTAGGAATTTACTATGCAAATAAAATTTCTTGAGTAATTTGAAGGGATAACATTTTTTCTATATTTGTATGTATTGCTCAATAAAACAAATTGTAATTTCCTAATGGATCAATGAAGTATATGTCAGAATTTATAAGTTGTCTTCTGCTTTTCAGCTCGCTTTGCCCTGTGATTTTTGGTCATGAAGTAAGTATTTCATCTTCACTCAGAAATATGTAGTCTGCAAAAATGGTACTTTATAAAAATAGCTAATTTCTGTTAGCTAGTTATTCATATTTTAATATAAATCTTTTTTTTTCATAAATTAATGAGGCTGCTGGGTGTGGGGGCACATACCTGTAATCTTAGTACACAAGAGGTTGAGGCAGGAGTGCTGTGAATTTGAGCCCAGCCTGAGCTATATAGTAAGTTCAAGGGCAGCCTGAAATACATATGAGTTTGTCTCAAAAAGAACAAGTGACAGAAACTTGAAAGCTTGTAATATCACAGAGGACCTTAAAAGTTACTGAGGACTGTTCTGCAGGGAACAGGTCCATCCCCCAAAACCAGAAGCGTCTTCTGGTTCCTGCACTCACTTTGGATGTCCTGTCACATTGGGAGACACTCATTCCTAGGAAGGAGCTTTATCCTGCAAAGGGCTGCAGCTTGTCTCCTGCATCACTGACTTTTTCGTGGTTGTCATGTGGCTCAGGCTGACCTTGAACTCACTGTATGGCCCAGGCTGGCTTCAACTAACAGTGAGCCTCCTGCCATAGCCCCTCAACTACAGGCGTGCAGCACCAGGCCTGGCTTTTGAATGACATGTGTTACAGAAGTTTCTATAATTTTGTTGTAAAAAATTAAAATTCCAGTAGGCTTAAACATTATATCCCCAAACAAATCAGTGTTGTAAAACAGAAGCAAAAATAGTATGCCCCTTTTGCTGGTCATCTTTGTATTTTTCTTTGTTTTTTTCTCCTCTCCTTCCCTACTTAAGCTTGTTAAAGCAGGTCTGGCATTAGCACTCTTTGGAGGTAGCCAGAAATATGCAGACGACAAAAACAGAATTCCAATTCGTGGAGATCCACATGTCCTTATTGTTGGAGATCCAGGCTTGGGAAAGAGTCAGATGCTGCAGGTAGGAAGTCACTACTTTAGTATTTGACCTTTTGCTTATAAAACATGAACAACTGATCAGTGAATTTTCTCAAAGCGTGGACTGTTCGTGTTCTAGAGAATCTAGTTTTTCCAGTAGTGTAAGTGAGCTGGATATGTATGTCACATGCAGTATGTATCTGACCCTGATTGTAAACCAAGCCAGTTTCCTGTCACACAGGTTGCACGGATATCCTGGTGTATTCAGAGAGCAATTAGGACAAAATGTTAACCATTTCCGACACTTTTGTAGGGTATTTAGTAGTGTTTTGCTAGGCTTTATTATTGTGATGTAACCTCTCCTCTGACCAGAATTGTTAAGGCAGTAAAACAGGGCCACTCATTCCCTCTTCCTGTACCTTCAGCAGCCCTGTTCTGGGCTTTAAGCCCAATCTGGTAATGGTAAGGGAATCCATATATTTCTCCTCTGTTTCTCTTGGAGTCCAAAGCAAAGCAACTTCGGTACTGTCAGTAGTTGGTCAGTGAGCCTGAGAAGAGCCTGCCTCTGCCAGGCAGCCGTTTCCTGCCTGGGTTCATGATGTCTGCAGAGGGTGCTGCTGGTTGGGATGTTTGTGGCTTCCTATAAGTGATGCCTGGGAGCCAGCCACAGTGTCCTTTCTAAGAAAACCTGGAAACCTCCTCTTTCTTCCTCACCCAGTGAGCAAAATGTGTCCAGGCCAAGGGCTTCCCAGCCCTTTGGTGCATTATAGTTCCGTGGCTGCTGTATCTTTGCACATTAGAATCACCTCTGGAGCTCCAGGCAAAATGAATTGAGAGATATACAAGGATAGCTGGGAGAGTTGTATTGCTGCTGTCTGTGGTTTATTGAAGGGAACAGTCAATGCTTAAAATTTTCTTTCTGGACCAATTTTGCACACTTGCATCTGGTAATCAGAACGACTGATCTGAAGACAACAATATGCAGTATAAGAACCATGGTTGAATTCCTACCATCTTGTATGGTGAAGCTCTGCATCATTTCCAATTTTTTTTATTATTACTGTCTTTGATTGTTTAATCAATCTTACATATGGTAGACTGAGCAACTTTGCTGAAGATAACAGTATGTAATGTGGCAACCTTTGTTAATTTCTATCATGTTGTTTTGAGGTCACGTATCATTATTGTTGTTTGTGTTGTTTTGTTTTTGACATCGTCTTCATTGTTGTTTTGTAGTTTTTTTTCCTCTTTAATAGAATCTCTAAGTTAGAGTCCTAGTGTCTGTACATACACAGCCCTCCACTGGCGATTCTGATGTGCAGCCTGGGCTGAGAACCAAACGGCTCTGACCCTGCCTTGCCCTTCACTCTACCCTTCTTGTTAAGACCTCATTGCCTGAGTGTTAAACCAGTCGTCATTGTAATTCCATTAAAACCTTGCCTTCACATTCTGTTCCTCTTGGCCAGCTGAGCTTCCCTTAAAAAACAAAATATCCATTCTGAGCCATTGCCATAGCCTGAGGTACAGAGAACTGAGGTAAAGAGTACCTGCTTGTCAGTGAAACAATCCATGATAGAAATGGAAGCGGAGTAGTTAGGCAGAGTGTACAAGGAAAAGGTGCCTGCCCTGCCAGGATCTGAAGTGTTACACCTTTCTTTTCTGTCTTTGTCATGTACAGTGAGTCCCCGACTTACGAACAAGTTCCATTCCAGAGAATTATTTGTAAGTGAGATTTGTTCCTAAGCCAACAAAGTGGGTCTTATACAGTTATTCACCTGTGAAAGTTTGCAATTCGAATGTTTGTAAGTTGGGGACTTACTCTGTGTCAGTGGAGCCTCCGTTCTTGAACTCAGTTCTCTCCAAGTTCAGGTTGCAAGTCAAACTGGATGAGAACTGAATCAAATTTTCCCATAAGGTCAACGTTGGACCTGACCACTAAATTTGATTCGATTCTTGTCCAACTCACTTTGTGAACAGAATCATGGTCCATGTAACTTTTGAGTCAGTGTACTACAGGTGGAAGCCTTGTTTAACCTCCAGTGGTTATCTGCACAGATGAATCTTACAGTTGAATCTATACCTGTTATCCACAGAATGTAAAAGTTCCATTTTTCTCTAGTATGTCTTTTTTATTTAGGAACTGTCTCTTTGGCAGATAAATGGGTCTAAAATACATTTAATGGTACTGAAAAGTGAAAAGGTTTTAATGCCAGGACATGACATGGTTAATTTTTCTTGTTTTTTTTAGACCTGAAGCAATGCTTTTAAGACTCTTGGCTCAATTTAAAAATAGCAGCTTAAATATTAATGGAAATTAAAGATTTTAAACACTGGAGGATATTGTGTGTAAATCCTACTAAGTCAGATTTTTAAAAATTAGGCTAATACTGCTTTATAAACTTTATATTTGTAATCCCGTTTTCTTACAAACATTTAGTAAACAGTTTAGTAAATCATTCTTGGTACCATAAGGCTTCTCAAGAAGACTAAGAAATAAGGAGCTGCAAGTAATGACAGTTACTGTTTACTGAGCCAGCACCGTACAGTCACTGGGGGTGTGCACTGCACAAGTCGAGAGTGCGCCGATGACAGAGTGAGTGCCGTTCCCTGGAGTCGGGCAGCTCGCAGCCACATATGCCACACACAGCACCTCTCCTGAGCACCTGTGATGTACCAGCTGCCAGGTTAAGTGCCTTAGACAGTTTGATCATTCACTCCTCAGGGCAGTACTGTGATGGCGCAGTGAGACCTGGGGTGTAGTAAGACAACTCCTGTCTGGCTCCAGAGATCGATTCAGCTGTGTGCTATTTACTTTTCTGGCGAAGCTTGTCTGCTCAGAGCGTAAACACATATGAAGCCATTGTTTTACCTCATGTTTAAAGAAGGCTGAGAGCCTTTGAAGTTAAAACTGGTACTCAGGACTTGCTATTTGAACTGGAAAATGAAGCCTAACAGAACTGCATTGAGTACTGGGACTCCAGAGGCCGGTTACCCTGGTTTGGCGGATCCCTGGCCTTCCTCCTCCTTAGCTGTGCAGTCCCTGGAGCTCCTTATTCTTAGGAGGCCTTCGTTTCCACCACAGTAAGCCAGAACGTAAAGCCTGCCTCTTCAGGGGTGGTGTAGATTGTTCAGAGACACTCTCAGAAGAACAGCAGGCATAGACCTAAAAGCCGGGAGCAGTTTACCTTTAGCTGTTACTTCCGTTTCACTAGAACGATTATGTTTTTTGCTCCGTAGGCGGTGTGCAACATTGCTCCGCGTGGCGTGTACATCTGTGGTAACACCACGACCACCTCGGGGCTGACTGTAACTCTTTCGAAAGATAGTTCCTCCGGTGATTTTACTTTGGAAGCTGGTGCCCTGGTACTTGGTGATCAAGGTAAGAGACCAAGGGGGACAATGACCAGTGACAACAGGGTCTCTCCCTCTTCCTCTCCCGTTTTTCCCCTCCTAATCAGCAGGTACTTTTCGTATATATGCACTGCTGAGCTAGTAAGGCCCACTTGCTAAGCTGCCTGGTAGGGAAGGGGATGTTAGAGGGTCTCTATTAACTTGTGGGTGAGGTGTGACAGCGTTGGCACACACAGTGCCTTGGTCAGTGGTAACACGGTGCTGGGTTGAAGAAGGTCGTGTGGCTTTACTGCAAGGGTACAGGCAGTCTTGGTGTTAAGAATGCACTCTCAGCTGGGCACGGTGGCGCACACCTGTAATCCCAGCACTCGGGAGGCTGAGGCAGGAGGATAGTCACGAGTTTGAGACCAGCCTGGGCTACAAAGTGAGTTCAAGGCCAACCTGAACTGCATAGCAAGACCCTGTCTCAAAAAAGACAAAAAAAGAAGAAAAAAAGAACGCACTGTCTGAGTCTTCTGACCATAGAGAACATGCTTGTCTCCCTGAATTCTGTGTCCCACTGTCTCCAGAAGATCTAGCCCAGTAGCACCTTTCCCCTAAAGCCTTTTCAGATTTCCCTTTTACAGATACCTCTCACTCCAGAAAACTCAGATAATTGTTTTTTTTTTCCAGTTTCACTTTTCTTTAAAATTTTATTTTAAAGACAAAAGAATGGAGACATATGAACCAGAAAAGCCATAAACAATACAGAAAATACAAAGTTATACAGAATATAGCAGGGAATTAGCACTGGATGTTGTATTACATAGTTATCTTCACATTAGTTAACACAAAAACATTAAAGGAAATACCAAATTATACAGAAGATAGTAGGGAATTTGCACTGGATGCTGTATAATATAAAGTTATCTTCACTTCTGTTAATACAAAAATGATTGAGGAAATACAGAATTATAGAGAACATAGAAGGGAATTAGCTCTGGATGCTGTCCTACATAATGTTACCTTCACCTTTGTTACTCAGTTACACAGATGATGGCCCATTTGATCATTCAGTTTTTCTCCTCCCTCATCTCC